>PVHP010001933.1:19410-98096 GCA_004024765.1 Zapus hudsonius | reverse complement strand
CAGGGAAATGAAAAATAATCTCTCTTCACAAAAAAGCTGGGTTTTAAGAAATCAGATTTTCTGAAATAATTTGAGCTAACTTCAAAGGGAAGTTTCATGTCATAGACTGCATGGTGCCAGGCACAGAAAGCTGTCATTACCTTGGTAGTCAGGGAGCAGAAAGCCCAGGGGATTTATAATTTCCTGTCACCTCTGGTTCAAGGTCCCTCATTTCATGGAATAGATGTACTCTTGCACGCTGTTCATAGATGCCCCGGTCTCTACACCCCATTAATCCAGTCATGGGTTAATAATGGGACTTAATCACATTCACACAGGTATTTCATATTGCAAATGTCTAGTGGGTATGGAATAGTTAGAGCACATAAAAGAGAATCTCAGTGTTAAAATTTCTCTACTTTACAAATCCCACAGTCATTCTCGCAGGTTGGTTTCCAGGTCATCTCAGCTCACATTTGATTCCTTTCCTCAAATACTAAGTCTGAAGAAACCTGTTAAAATGAGATACCTTTTGTTCTGGCTCCCATTTTGTTCAAGCAGAATTTCCTTTAGAATGTCCCAAAGGCTGGGCCAGGAACTTTGCTAGGGGCTTTGACATGTGTGCAGTGGGGATGTGACTCCGTGCAAGGTAAGTCCTGAAGGAATGACAGGTCTGTGCAGGGCACAGACAGATACCCAGAGGAGGAGTCAGCTCTGTCTCTTGTGACTAAAGCTGCCTTGCACAGGAAGTGATCTTTGCAAAGGTAACTTTTGAAGACAAATATTTAGCAGGCAAATAAGGAGAAGAGATACCATACACGGAGAGCAGGACTAAGTTACAGAAGGCTATTCATTTGGCTCAATCTGAGATTTGTGAATATTTGGGTCTTGTTGGAATGTAAGAAGGGGACTGTAGGCAAATCTTTAACAAGCGTCCAAAGCAATGGTTCCGGCTGTAGAGTTGGGAAGAGATGGGGAGTGGTTGGTCTCCAAGAGTTGCAGTTTCAATATCAGCCAGTGTGGGGCACAGAGTAGGCTAAAGATGGGGCTGACGATTTTGCTCTAAGAATGGACCTTCCCAAAGTCAGGTACTTTTGTTTCTTGTTTAGGGGTTAAAGTGTCAACAGCCACAAAATCTCCAACAAACCAGTGGCTCTCAAGTTCTTATCTTGGATTCATGGAAGAACAAAGAAAGAACAAAGACATGATAGAAGGATAGGTTAAACAAGATTTTAAAAATATTTTTGTATTTATTTGCAACCAGAGAGTGACAGATAGAGAGAGAAGCAGAGAGAATGGGTGCTCCAGGGCCTCCAGCCACTACAAATGAACTCCAGATGCATGCACCACTTTATGCATCTGGCTTTATGTGGGCACTGGGGAATTGAGCGCAGGGCATTAGGCTTTGCAAGTAAGCACCTTTAACCACTGGGAAATCTCTCCAGGTAGCTTCCTTGTTACTTGGATTAGAGGTTTATATACCCTTGGGGATGTAAATTAAGTATTAAATTGAGGTGGATTGGATTGGTTACTTTGAGTGCATGTGAGGGGCTCCTGATAGGCTGATGAGTTGTACAGAGGCTTGGTTAGTTTTAATAGGCCATCTGACATCCTGGGAGTCAGGGGAATTCAGGGTTTTTTCTTTTTATTTATTTTAGTTCCCAGAGTACACTTTCTCGACCTATTATATAATCTCTGTGCTCACTGACTGTCAGGCCATATAGTTATTTGTTTATTCTTTTTGGACCTGTTATCCTGAATAGCTGCCCACAAAATGGGGGCTATCTTATTTCTAATCCTGGTAGTTTCACTGTCCTATCTTCAGAAACTTTAAAGGTAGCCTGAGATACTCAATATATATTTTTAAATGAATGACTGAATGAATGAATAGAGGGTATTCTAAAGTTTGTATAGTGTTGAAACTCTGCCTTTTTATGGTTTTGGAAGCAACAGAATGTTTCTAGACCTGAGGAGTACTGTGACAAATTTTGAGATATGTGGACACTGATCTAGAAGCCATAAAACAGGAGGGTGTAAAGTTTGATTTGTGGTTTAAGAATATACAATAAACTTGTAGTTGTGAATTATGTCTAAGCTATGGTATGCACAGGATGGGAGAATAGCCTGAGATTTTAAACAGGATCTGAAGTCATTGAATTTGCATTTTAGAATGACTCATGACTGGACCTTTTTTTCTCCCTTTGAATTATTTTGTTGTTTCTTTTGAATCGTTTCCTTGTCTAATCTATTCTTCAGTGAGTTTTGCCGCTGTTTGGTCATACAGGGTACTTTCTCCCTACTAATTTCTAGAGGATATGATCCATTAATAGTCAACATGAATAGCTAGTATGCTGAGGTAGCCCTGTTTTAGAGGAAGGTCAGATGAACATCTTTCTGAGGCACAATGGGACTCATTCTCTGGATAATTTGGCCCTCTTCTGAGCAGGACAAGATATGAGTGGGGTGGGATATTTTGTCATCTCCTCTGGAATTGTCACCTTACTTCCCCAAGCTTATACCTCAGCAGTAGTTCTATTGCCTGTGAGGCTGCTCCTTGGTCTGGCTCATGTCACCCAGCTTTTTGTGATTGAGGACCCACAGAACTTCTCTCTCTCTCTCCATCTGTGCTATTTTTTGATAACAAGGAATGAATCAGTCCTGCTGCCTAGTGGACTTAACAGTGGCCCATGCACATCTGACCCAGGGTTTAAACTGAAGTCCATGGGTGTGGTTCCTCGATCTGGAGAAAGCCATTCCCTGGTGCCCGGGGAGCCGGACAGAACAGGGTCTTGAGCTGCAGTGAGTACAATGGGCACTGGGGAGGCAATCTCATCGACTGGTTTATTCCCTGGGGAGAAACAGCATTAATATAGGGGGGAGAAGGAGGGGCAGGGGTACAGGTTGTGAGGCGATGGGTGGGGGTGAGGTAGCCTGTGGATGCCTCATTAGCAGGCAGGGACTCTCTTGCTGATATGGGTCTTAAGGGGAGTGGCAGGGGCCAGCAGCTTGCTGAATGCCTTGTTTGCATAGATAAGCCCTCCACTCAGGGCTGTGGCTTCCTCATAGTTGGACCACCACAGTGAGTCCTTGTAATCTGAAATTTAAGCCTAGACTTGCCCAGGCATGTCAGGCTGTTACAGGCCCAGGGCGAGGGCGTTGGCCTCACTCCTGCAGGTCTCAGGATGAGATTATGGGGGTCTTTACCAGTCTCAACCTCATTTTATCCTTGGTCTCCTAAGCCCTTCAGCAAAGCCCCACACATAGGATCTTACTTAAGGAGCAAACACAAAAGTGACCATTCCACAGCCTGCCCAGAGTTCTCTCTCCCCTCTGGTCTTACTAGGCCAAGCTTGTGCCCCCAAATCCATTCTTCCATGATGGTGAGTTTTTATTCCCATGCACAAAGCAGAGCAGGCTTATCTCTGTTGTGTCTAATGTTCAGTTCTGCGAGGGTCCATACTGAATGTCCAGTGTGTTTGTGCACAAATCCCATTCCTTATCTTCCTTTGGGAGTTTAGCCTTTATGAAATGATCCAACCTTCATCAATTTAGAATGTTAAAGTTCCCAACTTCAGCATTTCTCCCATTTGTGTCAGAGCTGCTGAGGTGAGAGCTGATAGACACTGCTATGCCCAATAGTCTGAGGGAGAGCCTGACAAGACCTATGGCCTCTCCTCCCAGGATCAGCTATCTAGTGTAAGAGGAGCAGGGACTCCAGACACCCCCTCACTTTCTCCTCCAGCCATGGACAAAATGTCTATGAGCTTCTGAAACTCACCTTTTTCCTGTAACTCTTTGCTCTTGAATAAAGAAAACTCACAAGAGGTTAATCAATAACAATTCACAATTATACTGTGTTTGCCAGATTGTTAGACTGGGGTGTTGAACTGTCAATCTTAGATTCATTTGATGTCCTCATTAACTTTTGTGTTTCTGAAGATATTGAGAGAATTTGAACATACTATAGCTTCACAACTCTGACTGGAATGGGTCATGAGGACTTGGATATGTCTCTCTACAGGACTCTTTGACATTATTGGGAAATAGACATTGCCTCCGGTCTGCATTACTGGAGTGGTAGACTGACTGGATGGTTGCCTTTCCCCTCTAATTTCTTGCTTTGGGACCCAAATAGCCCCACGTCTTTTTTGGATGTATGGAAGGGAGGGACAGAGAGAGACTATAAATGCCAGATTTTTGTGAGGCACCAAATAGTACATCTCTTCTTTTTTTCGTATTTTTTGTCAATAATTAGATACATTGAATGAGCAAGTCTTGTGATGGTACCCCCATTTCCCTCCTCCCTGACCCCAGTCCACTGGGGGCCCTCCTCAGTGGGCTTGCTGGACCAGTCCATGGGATAGGAGGTTATGGATTGCATGAGAGATAGCCTTTTTTAAAAAAAAATTTGTGTTGTGTTGCTGAGTGGGGCGATGACTCTGGACAATCTTTCTGTTTGAGGTCCACATAGACAGCATTTCCATCTGGTGTTTCTGCCATCTTGCCCAGCACTGAGCTTATGAAAATGACCTCTTTCTTGGCCCTCCTCCATTCACTCTGCTATGGTGGTTGGGTCCACAAAGCTTCATGTTTATACACTGCTATCAGGGCAAATGCCTTGTTAGGGTCCCTAAGTCATCCCAGTACAACAATCCACACACAAAACAAATAACAAAGATAGACACACACAGAACACTGCACTGAATTTGTGGCGCTGGCGCGGATTTGAAATGCAGTTGCAATAAAAACTCTGGAGAGGTTGAAAGAGAAACTACCAATCCATCTGTAATTCCAAATGGACAGACAGAAACATGGAGCTGCAGCTTATCCCGTTGGTCACTGTAGGACCCAGCCTGGCTGTATATCTGAGAGCTAAGTTTTAATATGCATCCGGATGAGAGCATGGTAGCTCTTGCCTTTGTTCCTAGCACACCTGTGCCCCCCAGGAGGCAGGGGGATGGCTGAAGGCCCTAAATCCTGTTTACAAATGCTAATAGGTTTTACTCCTGCTGGCTGAGTTTCCTACCTGTGTTCCTGTTTTACTGAGCCCCCTTTGTGTAAGAGATAAGGCAATGCAACCCATCCCTAGATTGTATATAAGGTTGGATGTGAAAATAAAGTTTTGAGATCTGCTTGGACACTTCCCCCGGCTGCGTGTGATTGTCCAGCCGCTGCAGCGCTCACCTTTCCTTGATTGAGCCAGGTCTCCTGCTCGCCAGAGAGACAGGCTCCTTTAGCAGGGGGCCAGGGACCCGTGCGGTAACATCTGGAGAAGCACCCAACAGGTCACAGGCTCTGTCTGGCAGGAGCCTCCCGGGCTCCAGTTCTGATGCAGGTAGGACAGAGTCCCTTACCAGAGGGCAGAAGTTGCCACTCATCCCTCCTCGTGGCATGTGCCAAAATCCCATCAGCCTGGATCACCCTGGCCTCCAGATTTGGTTCAAGCCTCAGAAAAATTTTAGACAGACATGGACAGACAAGCACAATAGGATAGCTCTCACTTACCTGCTGGCCAAAGGTTCTAGAGAGCTCAACGAGGTGGGGATCTTAGGGGATGATCCTGGGAACTGTCAGACAAGCCCCCAAAATGTTAGGGTCCGTAAATCGTCCCAATAAAGACCAACACTCATGTATGCAAAAGCAAGAGCGTTTATTTCTTGAGATAGCAGCCAGCATGCAGGGGTCAACCCTCTAGCAAGAAGGAGACCCTGAATGGAGCTCGCAGGCTTCTTTTAAAGCATAAACTCATAGGCGGGAAATTTGAATTACATCACAGCAAGTCATATCACACGGCAGGAAAATTGTAAAATATTCTTTTAAAATAATTAGTGCAGCCAGTGGTGGGAACAGAACTTGTAGGGGTGATTGGCTAACTCAAGGAGTAGCTGTGGCTTAAAGTGACTGGTCGTCTATTCTCTCTTCTGCTAACTTTGGTCATAGGTCTTTGCCCCCTGGATAAGATAATCAGAGGGCCTGAACTTTAGGCTTCCCTCTGGTCAGATAACCCCTGGCCTGCAGATGTTTCCCCTTAGTCATTGAGGTACTGGGTAGAGGGGAAATTTCTGAGGTCATGTTGTCACTACCTTTATAGCCTCTCAGCCTCATTTCCTGGGGACTTTAGTTGGCCTTGATAATAAAGGTTCTGGGTTCCTACCTCACTACAGTCCTGATTTTTCAGGCTGCTGTTATCATTGCATGGAGGGTTCTTATCTAGGCCTCAACATCTCTCAGGGGGAATGAACCAGTCTCCTCCTTTTGGAGTGGAAGTTACGACACTGCTGATATTCTTTGGTTCTCCAGTTCTCAGCCAAAGAGAAAGTTATACTTTTTTTTTTTTCACCAGGGTGATGTTTTTGAAGAAACCACATTGTTTCCTTCTGTGGCCTGGGTTTTCAGTCTGGTCTCGGTTTGGCTGCAGGTGTCTTTTCTTCGATCATAATTTTTAAACATATTCTTAATCTGAAGAATAGCTCAAGGATTCACTTAGCTTATTCTCATTTCTTCCCAACTGCAAATCTTCCATAACTCTTATGATTTATTTGCACCCTTTCCCCAAAGTTTGTAGCTCAAAGTATCAGATAGTTTAGCCCGCACCATTGTGTTTTTCTAAATCTTTCACTCCAACCCTGTTACCTACTTTGACCCACTCAAGTCAGTCAAAGAAAAAAGGGGTTCTTGTAGTGGTAGGATGGATGGCTGTCTAACAAATCAAAGAATTTCACAAGATTCCTCTGTGGATGATTTCCTTAAACTCCCTTCCTCCCCCTTCCTCTCACCATTTGCATTTCTTTGCAAATGCCCCATTGTTTTTCTGCCTCAGCTGACCTCCTCTGCTTATTCAGGAATCCTGATGTGGTTAGGGCTTGAGCTGGTTTATTTGATCTCTTCCATTTAAATTCTCTTTTGTAAACATTGGGGCTGCAATTCCCCTGAACTAAGTCTCTTGGCCATAGTGTGCTGACTGGACTGGACAGTCACCCATGAGTCAGGTGTCCACTTCTGTCTACTCAGCTTTGTCCAGATGTTCTAGGCAACATGACATCTAATGTTAGTCTAAGGATAAAGGACTGTGGCAAGAGTGTCCCTCAGCAGGGACGTTGGGTATGCCAAGCCTACCGAAGTGCTTCTGCCCTGGCATTATTGCAATGATGAAGAACTGAGCTTTTCTCTCTTCTTTTTATTTTATTTAAAAATAAAAGTGGAAGAAAGAAGGTAGGTCTAAAGGGAAGTGGACTTTGGCTGCATGTACAGGAGTAGGAAGACCAGACTAGAGTTCACTATCCATAGGCTCTCTTGCCTACAAATATAAAACACATTTGTTAATAGCAAGGGCACTATTTCAATTCCTCTTTGTTGTACTGTATTTTATAATCCATTCAAAACCCCCATGGGAAAGAAAGAACCTATTTTCGGACTTCTGGATTCCAACATTTGGTCCATGGCCTGGGAACACTGGGAAACAAAACATAAGGAGTCAGCTGAATATGAAATTGGGATGTATTTTGCACTTCAGTTTTCTTTGAAGTTTATATTACAAGGTGAAGAGAATGTGATTTCAGACTTTAGCATCATCCTTTATTTGTGTGTGTATGTGTGGTATACATGGTAAGTTACATGTGTGTTGTGTGGTGTGTGCACATGCATGTTCAGATGTATGCCCTTGCGCATGTGCATGCAGAGGCCACAGGAGACTGTTTGGTCTCTTCCTCTATGGCTCATCCATGTGCTTCCTTGAGATGAAGTCTCTCACAGAACATGAGGTTGCCATTTTTGGTCAGACTCTCTGGTGTGTGAGCCCAGTGATTCTCATTTCCTTGCCCACAGGCCTGGGTGACAGGTTGTAGAGTATATGCTGATCTATATTTAGAGTAGCTACATAATGATTACCTATGCAACAGTAGTTTTGAGAGAGAAAAGAGGCTGTATTAATGATTATGCTGTGACAACCGGTGCGAATTGTTTGGGGTGACCTTTAATGTATAGTTACCCTAGATTCACGAACAATAAGGAAGGACATAATTAGGGAAAAGAAAAAATGGAAATATATCTTCAACCTATAAAGGATTTAATTAATCAAATTTTCTTATTCATATAAGAGTTCTCTGGGCATAAATTCTAACTTCTCTCCCAATGGTTCCTGAAGGAATTCCCAAGAAGCAATGGGTGCCGGTTACATGTGTAATGAGGAGGCTGTTCTTTACTTCTCCATGCGTAAATCTTCTTTGCACTTTCATCAAACTAGTCTTTATGGGCACTTCCTCTGTTCCTGCCACTGTGAAGGCACTGGGGACACAAGAGTGAACGGGAAAGACAAAGACTCTTATTTCATAGGATAGACAGTATGCAATACATATAATCAATAAGTATGCTAATAGGTGATAAAGAAGACTGGAAAAGAAGAAATAAATACAAATCAAAACATAGAAATGCAAAACCAGAAATACACTGGTCATGGGAGATTAAGACTGCTGAGCAGCTGGTAGCAGTATTACGCCATGTAGCGGAGATGAGCCTTACTTTTAAAAATACCTTTTGGGCAAAGATTTGAAGAAAGCAAGGAAGATATCAGAGAGGAATTATCAGAGCAGGAAGAGCTCTGTAAAGGACCCATGTGGACTTGTTTCCAGTGTAGTGAAGGGCAGCAAGGAGGCCTGTATAACTGGAATGGAGTAAGTAATGGGACAGCAAGAGGTCTTGAGGTTTGAGAGGGACAGGAAGGCCCACAGGCCCACATTAACACTAATGATCATCGCTTGCTGCCCACACATACTCCAACCCCTCTCATACCATCATACCATAGGCTCTTGAGGTAGACATCGGCCATTTTCTTCCTCAGTTCAAACAATCACTTATTCCCAGTCCTGGATACTCATGTAGTAGCTGGTGTGAGTATAGCTTGTGGCCACTCTAGGTACGTCTGCTATTTGAGCAAAATCTCTATCAACTTTGCCCACAGCATATGACTTAATTTGATACAGGAAACTGAAATTCACAGAACCAGCATCAGAGAATGAGTGGAGAATCTGTTTATTTTCACCAAATTTCTTCCAAAACCTGAATTCCAATCCTTGGTGGTCCAGAGCTTATATACTTGTTCTTAGACTACTATTATTAGTCTTAGATCTTGATGCCCTGGCCTAGTGCCTAAGTTGTATAGAAAAGGGGAAGGAAAACAGAGGTCTGTCTGTGGTCATAGTTATAGAGATAAAGAAAGACACAATACAAGTCAAGGCCTGCAGTACACATCATTGGAAGCAAAAACTATATTGTTAGCAGAAAAGACTAATGAATGTGAATAATTGCTTAACTTAGGGGTGGGGTTCTAAGTCTATCTCAAACTAGCTTTCAAACACCTTCAAAGCCTTTCTTACCTCACTTGTCTTCCCTCAACTGGGCATCAATACAACAGAATTACAGCAGTGGCTCAGTATCAGCAAACAAGTGACAACAAATTGCTTTGATTTTGCCTTTTTTGTCTGTCAAAAAAGGAGTCTTCAAAGTGCAGCTCATGTTGACCAAAGCGACTCATGAGATTCCAACAAGAAGACAGAATTCTGTCAAAGCTCTTGAGTGCCCTCCCCAGCAAAAAAAAAAAAAAAAAAAAAAAAGGTTCCTGAGGCAAAACCCTGTTACTGAAGAAACCACAGACTGCCATCGATCAGCATCGAGAAACCCGTCAACGTCCGGAATGGTACCCAGCCCCCAGAAGGCAGTTAGTGTAGTGCTGGAAGGCACTGCACAGGCTGCCAGGGGAAACTGATCAATGACAGCTGGAGTAAACAGAGACGATTGACACGAAACACAATCTGTGGTCATGAGTAGCCTGACCACACTTCCTACTGGGAGAGAACAGTGAACCAAGAAAGGAGCACTTGTGTAATGGAGGAGCCTGGGCCTGGGGGAGACAATCAACAGCTTTCAAATTTGGCCAATTTTCCACTTAGTGAGGGGGACCCCTTGTCTGG
This sequence comes from Zapus hudsonius, assembly GCA_004024765.1. Classification (NCBI taxonomy): domain Eukaryota; kingdom Metazoa; phylum Chordata; class Mammalia; order Rodentia; family Dipodidae; genus Zapus; species Zapus hudsonius. The sequence goes on along the minus strand of PVHP010001933.1, from coordinate 88,152 downwards.
AACTAGGGATTCAGGGCTATAGGCACCGGATCCCGTACTCTTGGGCTCCCAAGACAAGATGCACTATGGGAGCGATTGACAGGGAGGCTACTAAAAATAGAATCTAGGTAATCCAGAATTGTGTATATTTGTTAACCTACACTGATCTCACTCTCCAATGGAGATTGTGTTTGTATTTTTCAGGATGTAGCGAGAGAGCTGGGGCCCACCTAACCCTACCAACCGACTGTAGGCCAATACCTGAGATTCTGGCAAGAGAGGAGCCACCACAGTCATACCATGGAGGATCCATATGGAATCCCACAGAGAAGGACAGGAGGAACGAGGGACCCACAGCCACAGACATTCAATCTACACAGGATAAGCCAGTGAGACAGAAACCAACGATTCTCGACACAAAGACCCCTAAGCTTACAACCTTATAGCAGCCTTAATACTCACCCACCATGACTCCGGGAACTGAGCGAAAGAGGGGGCGGAAAGATTGTGAGAGCCATGGTGGGGGAGATTATCCAGAGGCATGACACCCCTCAGTAACAATATACTAGGGCCAAGAGAACCTGGCTGAATACTAGGCTCATGGTCCCCTGTCACAAGGACTGATCCAGATGACCCATGGAGGAGGTTATCCAGCGGAGTGGGGAGGGGAGGGCAGCAGGGAAGTGGGGATAACAACTCATTGTTTGCCCACTAAATGTTGTAACTCATTATGGACAATAAAAAAAAAAAGTGCAGCTCAGAACCTGCGTGGAGGGGGCAAATCTTAGAAGCTTTTAAAGACTCCAGGAAGACAAAATTTTTATTTTTCACTGCCCTAAGCTCTTATTTGCCTGTTTCATCTTCATTATCTCATGTGTACAGTGGAACTTTCCAGAAGAAAATGGTGGGTTATAGCAAAACAGGTTAAGCTAAAAAGCAAGAAATACTCCATTCTTTTCCAACTGCATATTTGTGCGAGTTGTGATTTTCTCTATATATATTCATCAAAATAACATATTACAACAGATTGAATGTAGAAGGTAGGAAAATCTAGCAGTCTTCAATTAGAGTCGCAAGAAGTTAAGAGAACAGAAGATGTCTACTGCTGAACCGACTCACAGGGCTCTGTTGAAGAGCCAACCTGTCTCTGTGACTTTGAAAAACCTTGGCACAGGAGTTCCTGCTGTCACTGGATGCTAATGATGGATGATGACTCTGAGTGCAGAAAAGACCTTTCAGCTGTCTCTGCCTGTAGCCGAGACCCAGTTTATCACCTCCCTCTTCCAGTTGGGGTCTAGGAACACATAGAACCCTGTTATTTTTCCTCCAGCATGTCCTTCCCAGACTTAGAGCTCTCCCCTTCCCAGGAGTGTTCCAGTTTGCACTTTATAAGGAGCAATTTTCTTGCTTTGCTTTTAAGTTTGGTCACTTAATGTGTCTATCGCCAAATACAATGTGATTTTGCCAACCTATGATTTTTATATTAATTGAAATCATGTGGGCATTTTTAGTATTTTTCTCCTTTATCTTTACATTCATTATTCCAAAGATTCTTTTTCATGATGTTGCAAGCAAATGAAGTGTTTTTCATTTTTGTTGTTGTTAAGGATTCCGTTGTATGAATTTTTCCATAATTTATTTAGTCATTGGGAATATATTCATGGGAATATATATTATGGTGCACATAATTATACATTTCTGTAGGGCATGTTTCCAGAATGGAATTTCAAGGTCTCATGGAGTAAGCATCCCTAATTCGATTAGTTAAAATCACATAATTTTCTAGAATGGTCATACTAATTACTCTCTCTAATCCCATCAATACTCAATAGTCTTACTAATCTGGTGGGTGAAAGCTCATATCACATTGTGATTTCACTTACTTTTTTCCTGCCCTTTTAAACCGAGACCTTTTTATGCTTTTTGACATTTAGATGACCTTTCTTCTGAAGTCAAGTCTTGTCCATTTTTAATGTAATTTTTCATTTTATCCCTCTTAATTTTTGAGTGGTTCTATATTGCAAATACTAAATCTTTGTAGTTATATATGTTTTATCACTTCACATTCAATAGATTATATTTTCACATTTTAATGATGTTTATTTGATGAACAAATGTTTCTAATTTTAGTTTGTAAATGTTGAGAGCAAAGGTGTACTCTTTCTGTAGTAACTATTATACTATCGGATTTTCTGTTTTTTTCTTATGCTATAATAAAGCTATATTTTCAGTTTGTTTTGACATAACCTTGAAACTAATATGCTCATATTGAAACTAATATGTTCTTATTACATGTTAACTCCAAGATTAATAGCAATATATTTTTAATACTGCCTTTTAGTGCCTCCTCTTCCTCCTTGTGGCCTGTTTTACCAAAGTTTCAGTTACTTGTAAAAAAAAAACAAACCCAAATTATGTCTTTGCTGAGATGTTTTATGAGGTTTGTTATTATTTCACTAATTTTATTTCTACTTTTACTATTTTTGGGGGGTTATTTTGATGAAATTTTCAAAGATCATGAGAGAGATGATTTATACAACTTTGTGGAGTATAAACGGCATTCCTACATTCAATGCAGTAGCATTCACAATAGTCAATGTACAGAATCGGCTTATATGTTCATCAGCATATGAATTCATAAGAAAGTGTGGTGCATATGCATCTTAGAATAAAAAGAATGCATTCAGGACAGTATAGATGAAACTGGAGAAAATCATATTAAAGGAAATAAGCCAGGCACAGAAAGACAAATGCCATGTGATGTCCTTTATAAAAGCTGGTATCATAGAAGCAGAGAGTAGTATAGTGGTTACCCGAGACTGGAGAGAGTGGAGAGATGGGGGGGATAGGGAGAATTGAGAATTGCAGTGATTCCATGATTCCGGGCTCTCTCTCCTTGCATTCCTCCTCCTCCTCTTCCTCCTTCTCTTCCTCCTCCTCTTCTTCCTTCCTCTCCTCTTCCTTCTCATTTTCTTTCATTCCCAGGCTCACTATTAACTCTCTATGTAGCTAAGGATGGCCTTGAGTTCCTCCTGCCTCCACTGTCTAAGTGCTAGGATTACATATGGGCATCACTATGCCTGGCTTTATCCTTAGTTTTTTTAGTTTGAAAACTCCATACTTGATTTGTGTTCTATTAGTAATTACCTTAAAATCTGTATTTGTATTCTTGTATTTTAATCCACTCTCTGCCCTCATTCAAAGTAATTCAAGGGACTTTGAAATAATTTAATGACATTCAATCATCTCTAGATTTATATGTAGTTGTAGGAGCTTTGAGCTATCCTCCTAGACCTGCTCTGGGAGTCTCTGAGCAGAATGGTAAACATCCATCTATTTTAACATTCTATGATGTTAATTGGACCAACCCTATTGTGAATAATGCAATCAAAAAAAGTAATTTCAGAGAAATGAGGCATAGATTTTTGTATTTTCCAAAACAAGGAGGTTGGCACCTTGTTACGGCCCTCTCTTCTATCACATGCAAATACAAAGCTGTAGGAACACTGGTAGATCTGTATTATTAGATGAAGCATACTCAAATGATGCCTGAGAAAAACAAAACAAAACATAAGTCATCAGCAGTTAGAATCACTTAATTTTCTGCTAAAAATATTTTTGTTTTCCGATTTCCTCAGCAGATAGAGGCCTGTGGCCTCTTTTGATTGACACCTTAGATGTAGAAGGAAGAATCAAGGTCATTTCTATACACATGTATAGTGAGCTGTCTGGATGAAATTAGGAAGAAAGTTTAAGCTGCATGTTGGTCTATTTAAAACAGACATTTTTCTCATGATTAACCACAAATGAAAGTCATTAAAAAGTTATTAGCATTTTCTTGGGAATAGGTGGTAAATGTTATTTGATGAAATTAAGCTTCAATTAAATTATGTCCCACATATGCCCTGAAAATAGAGAAGCTTTTACCATTCATATTTAATTTAGTTCAGTAAAATAGACTTACTTTCTATAGTGTGGCTGCATATATTAAGCACATCTACTCTTGTTATCCTAAGTGTTCACTTGTCTCTGAGGCTATGTGACAACGTACCCATAAACTTCGTGACATCCTGGTGTGGGAAGCAGTTACCTTTATTTTATGCACCACCACGCTGACTTTGCTGGTCCCATTTAGGTATCAAATGCTACCAATAGCAATATCATAGCATATATTTCTAATTTTCTTGAAGAGTTCACACTGTACTGATTGAACATTGTTTTTATTTCTGGGTTCATGATCAGAAGGGAAGTTACATTTCCCAGAGGAAAGAATTCCAAAAGCACCCTCTGTGGGTGTAAATTAATCCATTACATTCTCAGCCCGAATCTTTATGGACACCCCAAGATCCTTTCCTCCAGCTATATTTTGGTCCCATCTTACAGATAAGACCATCGATGCCCAGAAGCATGAAATGATTTGCCCAAGGTCATAAGACTAAGAATTTCCACTGCTCTCATTATGTTTAAACACGTTTCCCCAAGCTCAACGAGTAACAATGATTACTCGTTACTTACTTCATTGATTAATGAAGATTCTGGAATCCATACCAATGCTAAGAAAGTTTCGTGAAAATGGCAGCATTCCTCAGCAATCGTTCTCAGTATCTAAGGTATCTCCAGTATTCTCTGTGATGAGAGACCAGCCTCACTTCAGCTTCACTGATAATTGGTCGAAAGCACAGAGTCCCTTGCTGGGCTCTCGCCTTAACTTGAAGACTTGATTGATGGGTGAGGTTGTGACCAAGAAGTCTGTAGCCCAGAACGTGACAAAGATGGAAAGCATCTGTCAGGGGAGCCTGGGCCTCCTGCTTTGTGAGCTAGGACACCTGCCAGATTGTTCTCTGTTAATTGGCTCCTGGGCAGGCAGCTATTTTAGCAACAATTCTGCGTGGCTTCTGTGGCACATCTTAACTTAGAGGAAATGTTGAGAAGCACTTCTCAGCCAGCCACTCAAGGCTTCCAGGGTTGCTCAGGTTTAGCTGATTGGACAGAGGGGAAAGCAGCCCCATAGTTGTTGCATAAATATCACACAAGGTTGTGTCTCCTCAAATTTAGAGAAATTTTTTCAGAGGGACAATTGCTGAAGGGTCTGATTTCTGCCTAAAGAGATACTTTCCCCAAGGCCAGGTGGAAGTGAAAAGAGATGGAAGTGAAAAGAGAGAAAAGAAAAGGAAAAATTGCCACCATGACCTTAAACATATAGTCTTAGAGTTGATACCATAATGAGGAAAGAAATGCTATTAAAGTATACTGAACACTTTAATGACTCCACTAGCAGTCCAAAAAGAGCAAGAAAAAAGATTTAAACTCTGGAAAGGAGGATTTTGCCAAGGAGATTTTAATGTCAAGAACGTATGAGAAGCTAAAAATAAGGTGCTCTCACATATCCCAGAGCCACGGGTGGAATGTGTACATAATCAAATTATTCCATTTTCACTTAGGGAAAATTCTGAAGAAAAAAACTGACTAAAAAACATTTAGTCATATTTCTTTTGGGTTCTACTTAAAAAATACCAAATGCCAGACCTGTCAAAATAAGCACTGCCATTACTTTCTGGCAGAGGTGTGAGCTAGACAAAGGCTGTGGCATGCAAAATGAGTAAGAATTTACAGAAACATTCAGCCTGGAAAAGCCACGGGAGTTCAGCAGAGCCGAAGATGACTCTGAGAGCTAAAGGGGAAAGCAGTGTCCCTGAGGAGAGGAGCTAAAAAAAATATTGAATGCAGGGAAAGAAGCCTTCAGAGAGCCTCAAAGACCCATCATCCCAGGTCTCAGCTCTCTGGGATTGAAGGTTAAGGACTCATGGGCATTTAGCATAAATTGGATCCTATCAAAAAACAGGCCTGTCCAGTGACCTCATTGTTTGTGGCCCAACAATGGTGCTGTGTTCTTTCCACAAATCATTTGTTGATGCCATGAGCTTCCGAGCTTGTTGCCAACACTTCCTCCTGCGCACAGGGAGCAGTGTGCCCAGAACCAGTGCCTGCAATGAAATTTTTGGTATTTCAGGGACACATATTTTCTTGGCAACAGCCACCAAATTTCCAATCCCAAAGGCCTAGTCTTATTTAAATCTTTTGAAGTCAACTTTCCATTGTCTTTTCCTTTTGCTTGTCTGTCTCAGTTCGCCAGGACCCTGGGCCACTGCCAGTTCCACGGGAAGGAGGGCTGGGAGTGACAAGGAAGGAAGAGGCATCTTTCCTAGCTGACTAGGAGTTGATGAATTCGTGTTACAGTATTTGCATGGCAGTTGGCAGGCCCTCTTTAGAACTTTTGCCTCGTGCATCCCTGAGGTGATGGAGGGTAGGGAGGAGGAGGAACGGCTCAGGCTCCATGCTCATGCACAAACTGGGCGTGGGGATCCAGGGTTGCTGATAGACAGCCGCTCAGGCTGCTACAGGGCTTAGATGAATTCTGGCTTGGGCAGAATCTGCATCTCATGCCTCTCAGTTCTCTCTCGAAAAGTCATTCTGGAATCCTGTGACCTTTGGTCCCTAGAGAAAATCAGAACAAAGCAGTGAAGGAAAATGAGTTGATCAAGGCCCCATCGATGTTAAGAGATACTAGCTAGGAAACGTTATCCATGATCAGAATACTGCTGGCCATAATACCCGAACTTCCCTCTCCGCTGCTCACAGCTCTCCCTCCCACTGGTCAGCACACCAGAGCTCGGTGGACAGAGATATCATAGACCAAGACATCTACACTGTGAGTCTCACACATGTAGAAACTGAGGCTTATGGAAGGCCAATAACTTCCCCAAGATCACATTTAACTATAAATAAACAGCATTTGAATCCCAGCCACTGCCATTAAACCAAAGACCAAGTCATCCTATTATTATTCTGTCTGCTATGGATTTACTCAGTAAAATAGATGGAAAACAGCACGAGTACGCTACTGGTCAAGGGATTTAATTTTCATTCTGCTACTAATTGTATAACCTTAATAATGTCACAATGATCTTGTAAGCCTTACTTTGTAATATTTTACCAATAAAGCAGTAAAGATTTTTCACAACGTATTAGGACAAAAGTGCTATTTGGAGGTAATTCATGTGGAGAGAGATGCTCTGATCAAGTTAAAGGTAAACCACATGTGTCACAAAGCATAGGAAGAGATGTAGTATTGAAGAAAAAGTACTCACCATGGCCAGGGCCTACATTTAATTTGTCAAACTAGTGGAAACTTCCTGACTGGGAAGCATCTCATCTATTAAATGGGGATTTTTCTAACCTGCCAGAGAGCTGTGCAATGAAAACAACATGCTCAGAAGCCAAATGTGATTGCCATTAGGGTGTCTGAAACAAGTAAGGAAGCCCCTACCTGCAGGGGAAGCAGATGGAGCTGCTGAAGATGCAGTAGATGAGGGGGTTGATGGCACTGTTCAGGGCTGGCAGGTTCTGAATGATCACAGAGGCATAGAAACGCTCCTGGGTGTCTGGAAGGAGGCTGAAATTATCTAGCATGTCGAAAAGGAAGTATGGGCTCCAGCAGCAGATGAAAGCTAGGGAGAAAAGAGCCATTATCACACATCTGAGTGGCCCTACCTGGAGTTTCGACTGAAATGTTCTTTAGCACCAGAGATCTCTTAGAGATACTGGGTTGTGTGTGCTGTTTAGAACAGCTGCGTGTTCTAGCATTAATGTCACGTTAAACACATGTACATGCCCGGCAAACCACATTCCTAAACTGAAGAGATGCCTGGATCCTTTCTGTCTATGAGGGTTCGTCTGATTTCCCTTGTTGTCGACTAAGTGCAAAAAGTCTGGGGGCAGATAAGAATGGCCGGAGCCTCTCGTTCAGTACTGTACTGAAGAAAGTTCAGCAAGATCTTTTGTAGACTCTGAGACCGAACAGAATTGGCTCTGAGCCGATCATAACTTCTAGGATATGGCAGCAAACGAGTAATCCTAATGTTTTCAAAGCAAAGACCATAATGAGATTAGAATGATCTCAGGTTTCTTTTCCATGTCTAAACTAACTTCTTCAGAAAATACCCATCCAATGCCTGTTTGTTTCAGATCTGATTGTTCAGATCAATTGATGTCTGGTGGCCTGGATTCTCTTGACTCCAAACCCACAAAGGATCGGGAGGGATGGGTGCGAGGTGTGGATCCAGAGCATTAGGCTTCCTTTTATGTGACAACCTGACGAGGCCCCAGGATGCCCATACATTTAGTTAAGCATCATTCTAGGTGTGTCTGTGAAAATGTTTCTGAGTAATATTAATATTTGAGTGAGCAGGCTAAAGAAGAAATGAGAATGAGCTCCCTGGGGCATGCAGGCATCATTTAATCTATTAAAAGTGTGAAGAGAACAGTAAGACCCTGTTGAGGGAAACTTTTTCCCTGGGGACATTGAACACATGTTTATTCACTAATGATAGGGCATGGCTGACAGTCCAGTTTTGGTGAATGATGAGTTTATCGGGGTTACTTATAGAGCAGCATGAGGGATTGCTCATAGGAGCACTGATGACTCAAAGGCAGCTGCTTCACCGAAAAGCCCACGGCAGAGATGAAGACAGACTCAGGAAAGCTGCACTGAAGTGCACCGCACCACTTGCAGGTGGCTGAGTTGGTGGGAGAGTCTCTTTCTTAACAGTTGTTTAACCTTTGTATAACCTTGGGGGATCTTGCAGCCTTATTCCAGGACTTCTTGATCTGCTGAGTCTCCTGAGCCATCCTCCTCCCTCCAGGAGGGGATGCTTCAATTCAGAGAAAACTGCTACACAACACAGGTCAGACTCTAGCTCTCAACAGCCTCTACTGCTCCTCTAACCTTGGGAAGTAGTCCTGTGACCTTGTAAGTTTCAGCTTTTCCAGACTTGATGTCCTGACTCTCCCTCCTCCTTGTAGGAGGAATATTTTAATTCAGAGGAATTTGTTCTACAACAAACAGTGAAAAAGAATTTACTCTCTCTGACTGTCTTTGAGCTGGGACATGAGTCTTCTGCCTTCATGCTAGCAATAAGGATGGAACATATACATAATCAATTCTGTTCTCAGCTGTCTGAGTTAAGACATAGACAAAAACTTAAACTTCATGGCATGTCTGCATCTCTAATTGTGGGTCTTAAGACTTCATAACCTTCAGAGTTACTTGAGGTAATTCAAACACAAAGATCACTAATCATTCTGGGCTCTCAGTGGGTTAAACACAGCAGTGTGTGTGTGTGTGTGTGTGTGTGTGTGTGTGTGTCTATGTGTTTTACAGGGATGCTATTCCTCCTCCATGTCAAATCAGGAACCTAAACAGCTAAATTATCTCATGTCTCATATGTTTTCTTAAATGTGCAAATTAACATTCTAGAAGGGTAGTACCCTGTTTACCCCAGTTTAATAAGCTAACCTTCTTTCATGCATACAAGAGGATATTTTTTAATAAATACTGAAGTTTTTGTTAGAAATGCATTTACCTTGTAAATAGAGGTGATATTCCCTTGTTTGATTTGGAACTTTACCGGGGTTTGCCTGCTCAGAAAATCCTGTCAGTGACAGCAAAACTGCTTACATTTTTTATATCTCCATGAAAAACACACCTGTGTTGGCTGTCACTCGTAGCTGCTACTATGTCTGGGTGTAAGTATCTGATAACCTCATTATTCTTCTAGTGCAGTGTACCCATAGAGTTACATGCTAAAATCGGCATTGTTCTTTAATAAATTACTTTTATTTCTAAACTTACTTTAGGTAATTATTAGAGCAGTATACTGGCTTTCATTATGATAGTTAGGAAGTGTTATAAATACATATATTAGAATGGTAAAGGGGCATGACAAAAATATTTGTTATAAATAGGTTTATTTTGATCTGTCAACACTTACAGACCTTCTTATGGGCAGACTCAAGGGATCTCACATGGCCGTGAATATGGTTCCTGATTAAACAGGATTATATACCAGTTCTGGAATGTGTGTTTAAGCATTCATTTTCCTTTGCAATATCCTGAGAATGTGCATCTGTGATTCTTATTTCAATAATAATGGGATCTGATTTAATCCATGCTAATGAGGGAGGTTCTCAGAGCCCTGGTGAATTGTATACGCTTTTCCAGTTCTGTCTGCAGTGTGTGTGCTATTCCTCTGGCTGGGTCACGCTGCGTGTGGCCTCTTTGGAATTTAGCATTTCAAATGGGGAGATGAGTTGTTCTGATGACTTGACATGCAACTGAGCTGGCAGAGAACTGGGGGTGGCATATCGATTAAGTAAAACAAAGATGGCACAAATGCTTCTCCTTTCTGCATATCTGTATCCTTCTTAATTTATACTATATATGTGAACCTATTTTAGGCCCTGGTGATAATTTATATAACACAAAAATAAATCATTGTCTTCTTGGCTTCAGCAAGGGAAGTAGGTAATAAGAATTATATACAATATACATGGCTTACATTATATGTATCATCATAAGACTATATAGAAAGTTTATATACATCTAGAAAAGTTATATCTTATTAAGACTATATAGATGTGAATACATATATACATACAGATACAAATATATATATATATGAATGCATCCTGCATCAGGTAGCAGTAGAAATCATAGAGAAAAACAAGGTAGGATGAAACTGGAGGATTATGTTGTAGTCAGCCACATGCTGCTGGGATGAATCTCCAAACCAGGCACAGTTTTGGGAGTAGAGTATTTATTGAAGTCACAGATCCGGGGAAAGTTCCAGAATGGTAATAGAGGCTGGTGCCCTTTCACAGGTCCAAGCAGAGAGAGAAAAACCCATCACCAGTACCTCCAAAGCAAGCAAGCACACCCCAACTAGCAAACACCAGGAACTCCAGGCTTGAGCTCAGACTGCTCTTTGCATATGTATAGCTGGAATTCTAAATGCACCCCAGATACACCTTAGGACTGGACCCTAGAATCCAGCCAAGGTGACATACCCTCCAGCCAGGCACCTAGAGAAAACCTTTAATGCACTTTTGAATCTGTTGGGGGACATTCAGTCAAACTACCACAGTCTATTTTAAAAGATTTTTCAGGGAGGCCTGAGGAGGTGCTGATGTTGGGGAACAAAAGAAGGTGAAGAAGTAAGACACTCATCTGTCTGAAGGTTTCTGATAGCATTGCAAAATTATTTCTTGGGTCCTAAGTGTAGAAAGAAATAAAAGATCTAAAGACAGGAAGGAGGAAAGTAGAAAGAGTGGCTGTAAGGGAAGAATTAGTAGTGATTCTGAAATTAAGTATCCAGAAGAAACGAACTTCATGAACTTTTTTCATTAACTTCAGCCCTGAGGGTGACTGTGTTTTAAAAGCAGCAATTAGGTCAAGGGTGATCTGAATATCAACTTCAGATAGTTAGGTACTTTGTAGTTTTTTTTCTCCAAATTATTTAGCCTTTGCATTGGTGAGCAACTATATTCATAAGGGGAAGGGTTAGAAACCAAATGTTGGCCTTTGAAGCAGTTACTAGATGGATTTGTGAATCCCACATTTCCTTCCAATCAAACAAACTACAAGTGCCTGTAACAAATTCCTTGCCTGTATGGGTTTGCCATCACTAGTTTGTTTTTGGAATGCTTATAAACTTCTATAACATAGGAGGGACATTGCTTACCAAAAATGATGGTGATGCTATACTTGATGGCCTTGATTTTTGCCTTAGAGATGAGCCCTCGGTTGTAGCTGGTGCACAGTTTGCCATCTGTAGATAACAACGGGGAATGGCAAAATGAAGTACTCAACATGTGACATTTTCTATTTCTGCCAATAGAACGCTTTCACATAGACAGACACACTTATATCCTGCTCTTCTTTGTCCAGAAGGATTCCTTGGACCATTTTCAACAAAGCTAATCCTGGGATGATTGCTGAAAATGGGACAGTTTCAGGCAAGCTCCATAGAGCTTGAGTGGGAGGTGTCTCTAGCCAGAGCTCAAACCTAGATGCAAAAACTGATTGGTCAGGTATAGACCAATCAGCTATCTCTCTGACTTACCTAGTGGAAGTTTTAAAAGCTTCCCTAGAACAAAGACCAGTCTCTCTTCCACATGGCATCCTAGAAGGAGGACTTTCATTTTCCACATGAACCTTTTTTTTCTCATGATGGGAGCCCTCTATTATCTTTCTCTTTCCTGCCTGTTTAGTTAAACAGCATAAATTTTGACTAAAACCTTTGCCATGTGTTCCACACTGGTGGCTGGAGAACTCTGTAATTCCCCGTGTTCCCATAATCTCCCACTCTACCTTAATATTTGGTTGTCTATGATTTTTATTATTTAACTTTGTAGACAAGAATTCGGGTACTTCTTAAATTTGGGGGTGCATTGGAATTTTGTCTGGGAATTAAATTCTAATCCCCAGCTCAGTCCTTACAAAACCACCTCATGTTGCAAAATATAAATGCTACAAGATGCCCATTCGCTCTTAAAAGATATGGCCAGTGTTTGAACCGCCGCAGCTGGAATTAAGCCATGTGAATATAGGGCTTTGTGTTGACAACTGCTCTTTAAGAACCATGCTATGCTAAGGTACCTATGTGGTTGCTTTAGCAACCTGGAAAAAGCTGTTTATTAGAGTGATTCCTCCAGACCAACTCATTTATCCAGCCGAGAAACGACTTTCTACAAAAGTACAAGCTACAAAATCCTGTGTCAGTCAGAGTCTGGATAGAACTTTAATTATAAGTGACTGTCACTGATGGCAAAACACTTGAGGGGTGAACATTGAAATCCATTCAGATAAAAGCGAAAATGAGTCCAAGGAATTTGTATTCTCCATTCCAGTAGCCTGTAATTGTATTGAATGATTGTAAGTGTTAACACCTACTCGGAGTCAAGAAGTAGTGATCAAATCAAGGTTGAATATGATGGGAAGAATCCAGTGCAGTAGACCTTAATAAAAAGAATGGAGAAAGGTGTGGTGGCGCACGCCTTTAATCCCAGCACTCAAGAGGCAGAGGTAGGAGGATCACTGTGAGTTCAAAGCCACCCTGAGACTACATAGTGAATTCCAGGTCAGCCTGGACTAGAGCAAGACATTACCTCAAAAAAAAAAAAAAAATGGAATGGAGAGAAGGCAAACTGGGGAATGAAATGCTGGCCATAGTGCCCCTTGCCTCTGTGGAGGAGCTGTTATTCTCAGGGCATCCTCATAAGACACCTTTATGGAAATATGAACAGGTTTCCTCCTGATCTGCACACACTTCAGTGATGGAACAAGGGCAACTTAGTAGCTCCCCACTCCTCACTGGGAACCATTGAATTGGTCTCAATAAGTGGCAGCCCAGAGACCTGCCCAGTGCTTAAGTCACTCACTAAAGTGGCCAATTATGGACTCATTTGTTCTCACTATATCATTCAGACTCCAATTTTTAGATTTAATACCTATAAAGACTGTCCAGATTTTACCTATGGTCTATTTATTTAGTCCAATTCCCAATCCAATCCATTTTTGCCTAACAAGAAAAGCATAGCTTTCAAGAGAGCAGAGTTCTTGCTCTGTCCAGCAGGATATATGCACTGTCCACAAGGAGCATGAGATGAGAGAGCCACAGCTGGCCTTCTGCAGGAGCTATGCAAGGGAGAGAGATGCAGAGAGCATCAAGTGAACTTGACAGGAAAGGAGCTCCAAAGGTGAAGACAGGGGACAGAAATAGTATTGGCAGGATGTTTGAAGAAGGGGGCACATCCCCTGTTGCCACATGGAATGAGGGAGTGTGTTGGTTTGGATCACATGAGTCATCTCGTTTGGCTATATTCTGCAAGTGTTTGAGATCTGAGGGTGGAGAGAAGGGCTGAGGATAAATTAGGAAGCCCTTGAATGCCTTTGTGAGGGGTCTGAGTTCCAGCCAGCCGTTGAAGCTTTTGAATATTTTTGAGATATAAACATATCTTCATTGGAGAGGACAAACATTGCTGATCATGGAAATGGGGCTTTCTAGGTGCAAAGAACCAAAATCCTAATTATAATTCATTCCTGCTTTTTAAGGAGTACTATGTAAGTACTATTATTTTTCTTAAGATGAAGCCATTAGAGTCTTTAAATTTTTCTGCACATTCCTCAGAACTATGGAACAACAGAGTTGTAAGGCAACAAGTGTTTCAGAAGCTTTATACAGCAATGGTTCTTAAGTGGGGTGATTTTATCTTCCATAGAATTTGGACAGATATTTGGTTGTCACAGTGTATGTGGGAGGTGTGTGTGTGTGTGTGTGTTATCTGATGGGTAGAAGCCAAGAATGCCGATAGACATTCTTCAAGGTCAAGATAGCCTACCTTCAAGAAAGAATTAACAGTTTAAATTGCTGCAAGTGCCAAGAATGAAGACTGTGGTTTCCAGGTTGGTATCCTGGGAAGGACTCAGACCTCAGGATCAGACCTAAACACATCCTCTGCCAGTGAGTATGTTTGTGTAGGCAAATTATCTAAACTTCCCAGCCTCAGTTTCCTCATTTGAAAAGTGAAGCATAACTCAGAGTAGCTTTGAAGATTACAATATAAGTAAGGTATTCCAGGTGCAAGCTCTATGCTGTCAGTTGGGATGAATGAAATTTTAACAGCATTTCAGGAGGAATGTGAGCTCTCTTTGTGGTAGAAAACAGAAAGTACAACTAACTTAGATAATCTATTACACAATGGTGTTTCTGTAGAAAGCAGAAAATTACTAGGATTGTGTTATATCCATGGAGACAAGGAAAGATGAGAGATCAAATTACATCATTTCAGTGTCCTAGGTACCAGCTGGACTCCAAACATCCTGCTTCTAATGACTCAGTCTTTCAGAAAAGTTTTTGAGAATGACCTTGGTGCTCTGAAATCTGTTTAAAATGGAAAGCCTCAATACTTTGTAGGTACCTTACCCTCTGAATTTCCCAATAAGATCAGTAAAAATCATCATTAATGTGACCACTCCAAGAAATGCAAAGCCCTGCAGCTCGAAAGATTGCTCTTTAAAGAGAGAGTAGTTATAGAATGCAGCTAATTCCCCTTTATTGGGAGATAAAAGGATTATTGCTACCCAGGCCTCATCCCTAAGCTGGAGTGAAAAGCAGTGAAATTCAGCTGTCACTGTGTATTAATGGCTTGGGAAGCCCAGAGGCAATAGGCCCATTAGATTTGAGTCTGGACGAAGGATGTGAACTCCTACGGCTGTAGTTCCAGGGTGCAGTCCAAATGGGGATCCTGCCCAACATTTCATCTCCAATAGCCAGTTCCAGCTCATAACCTTTCTACGGTTTCAGACCCCACAGAGCTTTTGAGATCAGGTTCTTCATGTTGTCCCAACACCTGAAGCTAGGATTGGTCCCTTGAGACTCTCAATGATGGGTATGTCTATTCTTGGTGCTTAGGGGAGATCCATCTATGGACCTGTAATGTGATTTGTTTAGAAACAAGGAAGTCTAACAGCAATGCTTTAAAATACATGTTTTTTTGTGTGTGTAGAAATTTTTTCTACTTCAGGTTGATTTTAAAAATTAAATATACATTGTTTACAGTTTTTCACAATTACTAAATTTTGAAACTTAGAATTTATTTTTTGATAAATAATTGCCTTTTTCATACATATGTATGTGTGCATGTGGTTGTGTGTGTGCATGTGTGTGCATGTATGATATTTATATTATATGTGTATAGGTGTGTGGGTGCACGTGGAAGCAAGAGGTTGATGTTGGGTATCTTCCTCAGTTACTGTACCTTATTTTTTTTTTTGAGACAAAGTCTTGCATTGAACCTAGTAGAACTCAACTTATTAGATTAGACTAGCTAGCAAGCTACTTTAGGCATCCTTACATGCACCACCACACCTGGTTTTTACATAGGTGCTGGGGAGCCTAACGCAGACCCTTGTGTTTGCATGGCAGGTACTTTACTTACTGCTCCATCTCCTCAGCCCACTAATGGCCTTTAAATTTTCTGTTGTAGTTACCTTCCTATTGCTGTGATAAAGCACCTGAACAAAAGCAGCTGCTGGGAAGAAAGATTTTTTTTTCATTTTGGCTTGCAGTCTTGAGGGGAAGCTTCATGATGGTAGGGGAAAGATGGAAAAGCAGAGACTAGACATCACCTCTTTGCCAACATCAGGTATACACCAGCAGCAGGAGAGTGAGCTGAGCTAGCCCTGGGAAGCTAGGAGCTAAGAAACCTCAAGGTCCATCCCTAGCAACACACCTCCTCCAACAAGGCTCTCTACCTCACAAATTGCCACAGTGAGTGACCAAGCATTCAGAACACATGTGTGTATAGGGGACACCAGACTCAAATCACCACATTTACAAATACAGCAAGAACGCTCCCATTTCCTTGCCAACGGTGCTTCATGTGGAACTGGCCGTTTCTTTTCCAGAATTTTTTGTTCAATTTAGTTTTTTTTTTAATCTATGGAAAGAATTTATGTTAATTTAGGATAATTTACATCATATTAAAATAAGCAGATGTTATATGGTAATGTTCACATTTTATCATACCCTAGTTTTTATAGATGTTTTATACTTGATTTTATAACTTTTTGGTGATTTTTATCTGCCATAATTAACATATATTAACACTCAAAAATTTCCCTTTTCTCTTCCCCCTTTAGGTATTGTTGCTGAGGGGGGCAATGTCTCTGGACATTCTCCCCCACCATGGCTCTTATAATCTTTCCGCCCCCTCTTCTGCTCAGTTCCTTGAGTCATGGTGGATGAGTTTTCAGTCTTTTTTATTGTTGAGATCTCACGCATCTCTGGATCTTTGCCCTGGGTTGTGATGGGCATCATTGGTGTCTGTCTCCATTGACCTTTCATGGTTTATCAGACTTGCTGTGGTGATTGGTTTCCTGTTTGTCTTGTCACTTTCTCATAGGTTCCATTTGGGCCCTGTGTGAAAGCTAGGTGTGGTTTGTCTCCTGCCAGGATGTCAGCCATCATCCAATGTATTGTTGATGGAATTGAGTTGTCCCCAGCTTTTTCAATGCCTTCTGATTCAATGCCTTCTGAAAAATACAGACAGAATCTCCATCGAAGAGTGAGATCAATATAGGTTAAATGAGACAACATTGCTATTTTGGCTAGTTACTATTGGTTATAGACTCTCTGTAGCTCTCTGGTAGTGGGAATTTCCTCTATCAGCCTGAGTTCTTTGTCCCTATAGGATTTTGCCATGGATCCCAGTTCCAGTTAAGGGTTCCTTGTCACTAAGCAGATCTCTTAGCCAATCAGTAAACCATTGATTACCCTCCTTGGTTTAATTACCCTCCTTGGTTTAGTGCCACTATTACACAGATGAGCATTTCTTGACTTGCTGGTCTCTTCCATACAGTCATATGTTCAGCATTCTTGTGACAACTGTCTATATTTTATATCAGGATTAGCTTTCTCCAAATATCCTTGACCAATTTCCCCTGGCAACTCATGCAACACCTTCCAGTGCTACACATGCTACCGTCTGGGAGCTGGTTACCATTCTGGATCTAGCAGGATCTCTTGGTGTTGTTTGATGACACTCTGTGATTTCTTCAGCAATAGGGTCTTACCTTATGCCTGAGACACGTATTCAAGATCTCTGACAGAAATCTTTCATGCTTTGGGGACCTCATGGGTCTCTTTGAACAACAGCTCAGTGTGGGAAGGAACTAATAACTTGTACAGGGAGATGCAGGCCCGAGCAGTTATTCTTGAGGTTAGGTTTCCTCCCTTTCTATTCATGGCCCCTTGTAGCAGGTGGTTCCCTTCTGTACAGACAAGCATACCATACTCAAAGCCAACAGACCACTATCAAACTGGGAGTTAATCTTTGACAGCTACAATACTGATAGAGGTCTAATATCTAGAACATACAAGGATCTCAAAAAATTAAATTAAAAAGTATCAAAGAGCCCTCTCACAAAATGGGGAACTGAACTCAACAGGGAATTCACAGAAGAAGAAATAAAAATGGCCAACTCCCATTTGAGAAAAATGTTCATTGTCATTAATCAGAGAAATGGAAATCAAAACAACAATGAGATACTACCTTACTCCAGTCAGATGGCAAACATTAAAAAATCTACTAACAATAGATTCTGGTGAAGATATGGGGGAAAAGGGACCCTCATTCACTGCTGGTGGGAATGCAAACTTGTACAATCACTATGGAAAGCAGTGTGGAGGCTCCTCAACAGGATGGATATAGAGCTACCAGTGGACCCAGCTATCCCTCTACTGGGCATCTACTCCCAAGCTTCCTCACTGAAGTACAGAGACATTTGCTCAACCATGTTTATATCAGCTCAATTCATAATAGCTGAGAATTGGAATCAACCTAAATGCCCATCATTGGACAAATGGATATCAAAATTGTGGTACATATATCCTATGGAATTCTATGCAGCTGAAAGGAAAAATGACATAATGAAATTTAAAGAAAAATGGATGGACTTAGAGCAGATCATTCTTAGCGATCACACACAAGAGCAGAAAGCCAAGCACCGAATATTCTCCCTCATATATGGTTCCTAATCATGTTAAACCAGAACATTAAGAAAATCTGTCAGTGAACGGAGAAACTCTAAAAGGGAATGGAAAGAATTGAGGGGGAGGGGAATGGATGGCTGGGGAGGGACTCATACAGTGAACTAAACTAATAGTGAATTGACACCATAAAACCCTAGCTTTTATACAGCAAGCTTCTGAGAAAATTTAGTTGTTTTGGTAGACCTAAGGGAATATCTCAGAGTGTGCTTGGGTCTTGTAGAACATCACCTGGGTCATGTTTTGCATGGCTCCATCCACTGCTCTGGACAGCTCCTCCACCCATTCCTCTAGTTGTCAGCCACCCCTGTGGTGAGGCCCCCACTGAGTGCCATCTGCAGTCCCAGCCACTTGTAAGGCACTCGCAGAGCTCTCCTCATTACTGTCGGAGCAACGGAGCAGCTGCTTGGCTATAGGCTCAACTGCTAGTGGCCTCTGTTCAGTTCTGGGCTCGGGAGTCCCAGCATCACTGCTCTTCCCTGGGGTGCCTGCTCTCAAAGTCCTCCTGCCAGAAACAAGGACACATCTTCTCTCATCTGTACGCAGCTGCTACAGGGACCTGTGACAGGGTTGATAAGCTCCTAGGGGTTTCAGCAGCCTCAGTTTTACATACAGGTGTTATACATGCCCACAAGTGAGGAGAGTGGTTAGGCCAGAATGCACTATGAGTCTTAAAGTTTACATACCCTTGACTCTAAAGCCCTCAGAGAACTTATTGTCTCTTTCTCTTCATGAGGTGCTTTCTCTCTCCCTGTTAGCAAGATCTGCCCGCATGTCAGAACTATCAAAGTGGAAGCATTTTCATTTATTTCCTCAGGAGGATTCTAGCCCAGTTCCAACTTGAGGTGATCACTGGATCTAAGGAGATGGCAGCTAATTCATCTGTCAGTTTTTCTGCACTGCAGCCCTCCAGCTGAGGCAAAATCAGGAGCCCTGACAAGCCTGAGCGACTGTGAAGACAGGAAAGCTGTAGTCAGTCCTGTCCGCCCAGGCACACAGCTGGATGGTGTCCCAGCCTCCCAATGGGCAGGGCATAGTCATGTGTCTATGATCTGCTTAAGGGAACATGGGAAACTCAGAGTCTACCTTCACAAGACCTGGCTCCCATAAACCACTGTGCACCCTCCACTTCCTCACCCCACCGTGCAGAATGAATGCAGATTCTGAAACCTTAGCTGCCCCTTGACAAACTGTGCAGCAATGTCCTTGCCTTTGGCCTTTGCTGTCCACTGGACTTTAACTGAATAAGAACTAAACTTCTGTTTCGTTAAGGTTACTCATGTTTGGGAGTTTTCACAGATGCTAGTGTTTCCCCAAGTAAAACAGAAACTGTTGCCTTAGATGTTATGCAGTCTTAAACCAAACATGCGGTACCGTCTGAACAGAGCAGCTGTGGGGATACTGGTGATCCGTTTGTTGGAAGTGGCACATGTGGTGTTTTGCAAGGAAGTCTGGGTGCCCAGAGTCCAGAGGCAAGGCTGGTCAAATGAATGTTAGTAGTGAATATTGACTGTTACCAGCTCTGTTTCACAAGGAACTGGAAAAAAGGAAATGAGCTTAGACAAGAATTGATTGACTTAAAGTAAGAAAAAGTTGCCATGTTGGGGATTTTATAGAACTGCAGATGTCAGCTGCTTCTGGTCTCTAACATCATCCACTACCCTGTATGGCCCATTGTGAAATGAAAATGCAAGGTGAACCTCACAGTAGACACAAGCCTCTTCTAAGTGTGCAGTTCCCAGATAATTAAGATGGTCCTGATCTGCAAGTTAAGATACAATATTAAGAAGTTTTAATCTGAAATTATCCTGTAAGATTTATCCGTGAAGCAAAGATCAGACCAGGGAGGTGCTTCCCACCTGCTGTTTTTGATGGCCTTGGGCTGGCTTCCATAAAATTGAGAAACAGGGACTGAGTAAGGAAAGAAAGGAAAACTTAGATCTGAGAATTGCTTAACGAGTTTTTGATTATGGCTGCTAGCATATAAAATGGACCAGAAACAAATCTATCCAAAGCCTGCTATATTTTTTCGGAGTTATATTTCCAAGTAAACCATGAGGTTGATATATATATATATATATATATATATATATAATATATGTAATATATTATATATACTGAAAATTATCAGATTTGTACAACTTTATCAATTCTATAAGGTGCTCTCTCTCCCTGTTAGCTAGATATTCCCGCATATCAAAACTATCAAAGTGAAAACATTTTTCAATTATTTTAGATTCTGTGAGTCTTATTTTTTGTCTCCTCTTTCCCTTTCTGTGAAATGCCTATGTTTTACTGTTTTAAAATGTATTTGTCAGTAGAAAACCTTTAAATAAAGGATTTTTCAAAGTTCTTTCTATATTCTGACTAATTTTAATACAGGCATATGTATTCAAAATAGCTTCCCTTCGTTTGTGGGTTGATTTTTAAAATGTTAATAGAATCAAATTAATGCATTTTCATTTATAATTTAATGTATCATGTATCTTAAAAATCAAATGTAACAAAGATATTATCTACCTTTTGCTTAAAGATCTAAAGATTATCTTAATTTTTTTTCATATTTGTAATTCCCTTGCAGTTAGGTTTTGCCTATGAAGTAAGGACATAATTGAATTTCTTTCATCACGGTCTTTCGAGATGTATTAAGTTCTCATCTAATGCAGGTCTGTTTGAGGGCTCAATTTCTATGTTTATATTACATCGTGCCAATAACACATTTTGTTAACCACTTTGTCTTCATCATCAATCTTCACATTTGGTATAGAAAACATTTTCTAGCTGGGCATGGTGACACACACCTTTAATCCTAGCACTTGTGAATTAGAGGCTACCCTGAGACCACATAGCAAATTGCAGGAGGTCAGCCTGGGCTAGAGTAAGACCCTACCTCAAACAAAAACCAAACAAACCAAAACCTTTTCTGCCTTGCTCTACTCCTCCAGTAATAGTGTGGTTTTCCTTAGATCTTGAATTTTCATAAATATATATGAGAGGAATGTGTGTGTGAGTGTGTGTGTGTGTGTGTGTGTGTGAGAGAGAGAGAGAGAGAGAGAGAGAAAGGAGAGAGAGATGCTATCTTATGTGAAAGGGTTATAAAGATAAAGAAACTCAATCCTGGAAGGATGCCATTCTGTGGGAAGCCCCTTCCTGAGTCACCGTCTTTGAAACCAGAACAGTCAACAATCCTTGAAACCAAAACTTCTATTTCTGAATCTGGCAAAAAGGTCCCTAAATCTTTCATTCCTTTAGTTTTACCCCCAGAACTGCATCATTTTTATATTTCAGCTCATCACATGAGATTGTGAGGCCAAACTCGGACTCAGAGTAATGCCCAGGAAAATCTTAACAGACTTCTGCTGGTGTGTTTCGCTTGCCTGAACTCTTTAAAAGATACACACGCTTCTGCAGATATAAATGCTGCTTTGCCAATATTCATTGGCTTCTGTGGTTGGTCATTCTTAGACTCTAGATTCACTTTTAACACACACACACACACACACACACACACACACACACACACACATCTTAAAAGCAGCTACCAGGCTCACTACAAGTTTTTATTCACATTTGATGGGAACTGTCTTAATTTATAGTTCAGCTGGGGAGAATCAACATGTTATAATGTAGAATCATGCTATCAACAAAATGTTATAATATTCATTAACTTTGATCTATATTTTCCTTTACATGTATTTTTGTTAACTGTAGTTATTTATAGAAAAGCCGTTTTATCTTCTGCTACTGGTGAAGAAGCTGATATTAAGAGCAGTTAAAAGGCTTATAAATTTTTTAAGCTGGAAAGTGAAAGGACTATAACTGAGTTTCTAACCCAAAGTTATTTTTTCCCTCTACTTCATCCTGCATCATTTAATGTGAACCATGCAGCTTGGATATGGCAGAGATCACATGATACTGGCTGTCATGGTTTGATCCAGGTGTCCCCCACAAACAAATGAATGTGTTCTGATTGATAGATCCTCAGCTGATGGCAGTTTGGGTTTTCCAACCTCACTGGAGCTGTGTTGTTAGGGGTGGGCTTATGGGGGTTATAAGCCAGCTTCCCCTTGCCAGTGTTTGGCACACCTTCCTGCCGCTGTTTCCATTGCTATGGCGGAGGTGATGTCCACCCCTCTGCTCATGCCATCATTTTCCCTGCCAGGATGGAGTCTCCCCTCGAGTCCATAAGCCTAATAAACCCATTCCTCCACAAGCTGCTTTTGCTTGGGTTCTTTCTGCGCAGCAACAGACTAAGCTGACTGCAACACTGGCCAAGCCTTAACAATGAGATCTCAGAAATGTTATACACCCTGTCTGCTCCATGGCTGCCTCCCCAGTCTGCTGTCCCTGTAGAGAAAATGCTCCAGTTTATAAGGTGCAGCTCCTTCTAGATTCCAAGAGCATGCTAAACTCATGAAAGATGATGTCCAAGTAAACCTATCTACCTGTCACCTTGTTTGTGGAAACGGCTTTAGGTCATTCATGAAGTAGTTGTTTTTCTTCTTCTTAAAATCAGCCTTTGAGTGGGAGAAAATAAACATACTTGTAACCAAGAAGAATGGCTCTACACCGAGAATGTCTGGGGTTTTGCAGCCAGTTACAAAGTGAGCTTGTGTTCACACTAATCTTGGCCAATGTACCTTCCTTGATGAGCAGCGATGTTGGCAAGTCAACCCCGCTGGAGAGCCTATTTACCAGCCAACTCCAGAGCTGCCTGGCTGTTCTGACAGATAGGCAGTCAATTGAGGTCCATTTATGAATAAGATACACACAGAATATGATCTCTTGATGATACCAGCTGGCTCCGTTCCAGGAGGCCACAGACACTCTTGAAGAATGGAGTCAGCTAAACATGGGTGTAATGGAGACACAAATTTGTATTAAATAGTAAAAACATTAGGTAGTTCTGATTTGAGGAAAAGCAGTTTTGTACTGTATATTAGTGGACACTTTGAAGTAGCTAGCCCCATTTCAGTACTGGAGGTCAGGGGAACCCAATACTGAGACTGAAAAATACAATAGAAGGGAGACAGGGGACTAGAGGGAGAGAGACAGCAGCTCCACCACCATGAAGGGGAGGCCTGCGGAGGAAGAGGCAAGCCTTCGATCTCCCCAAATCTCTAGCTGCAGATGCCTTTCTCACTTTTATGAGTGGTAAACTCCCAGAAAATGAGGCATGAAGCTAACAGAAGGGCTGTAGGGGTGAAGGAGCAGGGGTGGGATCTCCCAGGGACAGGCAAGGATGTCATCCTCCTGTGCCTGGCAGAAATCCCAGGACAGGGGAGTAAACCAACCTGAGTTAAATTTGGAAGCCCAGCAGAACCTCAGCATGACTCTTCTTTCAGATTTCAAGTATAGAAGAAAAACTTCAGAGATGAGACAGTGGCAGGAGTGGACGCCATGGGTGGAGACTGGGCACAAGTCCTTGAGTTTGGATTTTTAATAAATGCCTTAGATTTGAGTTCTGTTCTCGGTCATTTACCACCTTCTTTCTAGAACCTGTTTCCTCATGGGGAAAGCATGGGCATTCTAGCCAAGCGTGGGCATTTGAATCTTGGTCATGTTAGTTCTGAAATGGCAAGACTGGGAACACTGGGGAAGAGGAATAGGCCTGCAGCTGGCTGTGAGACAGCCAGGCTAACTAGATCAGAGGAAGGACAGGCCTCCGGGCGAAACAAGCCAGCTGTCTCAGCGGGTTCTGGCTGGCTCCCAAAGAACTCCAGCTCAAGGAGCACCACCGGGCACTTTTTCCCTTTTCTCTAGAAAACTCGATTTTATGGATTATTGCACATTTATACATTTTCATGCATCTAATTATAACATATTGAATTGTAAATAAGGATAACTGCTAAGTCTACTCCAGAAACAAGGCCACCCGAGAAGGCCCCAGGATAGGGAAGGTGGTGTGGTTCAGGGCAGGGTTAGAAATGACAAGCCAGGACTTCCAAGTCGGTATCGTAGTGGAGTGGCAGCCTTACTCTTGCTGCTTGTCTGGATCTGACCTCCACGCTGGAGAGTGCACTTACTTTTTGCTTCTGCTTTCTCACTTGCTAAAAATAAACCTTGGCGACTTGATCTCTACCTGTTTTCTGGAGAGAATTCTTCTCCATTAGGAGCACAAGAAACCAGACTGCTGCAATTATTGGGATTGTCAAGAACGTGGGAGGAGGCATGCTTCCTACTCTTAACAATGACACCATGCACTACACATAGAAACAGCACGCTCTCTGATGTCTGAGCCTCATCTGCAAACTAGAGCCTTGGACATTGGACAGAGATTAAAGGAGGTAGGCAATGGAGAAGACCCAGTGTGGTAGCTGACTGATGCTAGCTGCTCTGTTCTATGTGGCTAAGGCACAAGGCCCTAGACTGCCAGCAGCCTGTGGTCAGAACTGTCATTCTCATCCCTGGAACTGTTCTTGATGTGTGAGAGAATGCAACAGAATTGAACTGCATTCTGGAAGATATCAAGTTTCACTTCTCCTCATTGTCCTAGAGACACATCATCAGTTGTAATAACCTTTAGTTTAAACGAGCCTTGTGATCTGACATAGGTGTTAGCTCCTGGTCCACACAAGGGAGATTCAGAGAGAATCTAAATGTAGCTACTCATTTTACTATCTTGGAACCTAGAGATATTCCACACATTTGCAAGGTTTCATATTTGTTAATGGTACATCTCAAAACCAAAGCCAGTTTTTCCAGATTTTTTTCTATAATTTGGGGCCCTTGTCTGAAAACATGTGGCAGTGCTGTGTGCTTGTGAGTGCTGTTGTTGTTGAACATGGAACTCTGGGTGTGTGAGGGAGTATATATTTGCAGCTATTTTGTGTCTGTGGGCTGTGAGGTATGCATGTATGTGCAGAAGCACTGGGAAGAGGAATGGGATCTAAGCAGAGCTGTCTTGCTCTATAGAACCGTCGCATTATTACAAATGCAAAGTCAGAATCCCGTTTTTCTTTTTAGCCCATTGCTTTGCCGTCTTCTTCAGGGTACCCCAATCAGGCCCCATACCCTTGTCTGGGAAGTAGGGCCACATCTTCACCTCACTGCTATTGTATAGATGAGCTGTCTCAGCACCAGGTTGGGCTGGAGTATCATGGAAAGCATGTGGATCGAGTCTGACCTGGATTTAGGACTCGTGATAATCTTGTGAACAGATAGTAGATTTACACATCTCTAAACTCTAGCCAATTAGAAATGCCCATCCTCATGTTTGGTGGATGTGTTTACCGCAAACAGTTTCATTCATGGCTGTGTACTTCTGGGTGCCTCCTGCCTGGCCAATGGTTGAGGTCACTCTCCATGATTCTTCAGAGGCTGCTTCAAAGGAGCCTGTTGGAGCCATGCTCAAAGTGCCGTCTGCCTTCTCCCAGTTTGGAAGACTGAGAGTGCTGGGGACAGCCTTTGATGGCTTTATCTGTAGTTGGGTCCTTATATTACCATGCAACTTAGATAAAAGCTTGCAGGTTTATAGATCCAGGAAGTCTCAGCTTACATTTGCTAAGGCAAAACCTCCTCATGAGACTAATTAGCTAAGAGTTGGGAGATGCAGAGACTCACCTGAGCAGTTAGAAATCACCATCTCATGGGCTTTGCTTTTAATCCAAATAGTTCGGATCACAATGCCATAGATGCTGCTGCAGAAGTAATGAGAGGAAATATTAAAATGGCTGATGAGTCACTATTGGGAGGATGCAGGGGCCAGACCAATCCTACTTCCTCTTGGATGAGGTGCACAGGAAAGGGTCATTTAACCAATCCTACCCCCTACAGTTGCTGATATTGGAAGGACCACAAGATCAGTTGTATACAGTTACATACAACTGTTTGTTTTAATGTTTTAAACTAGGAGATGAGGACATGGAGGTTAAGCTATCAAGGTCTTTAAAGGCACAGTGCTGATCAGAATTCAAATACAGACTTTGGAAGTAGAAAGACCTAGATATCTTCTATTGCACATGTATTTGTTCTATAGCTTTGATTTTGTCAGTTATTTCATTGATTTTTTTTCATGCTGGGATGAAACTCAAGGCTTTGTGCATGATAGTCAAATATTCTACCACTTAGTTACCTCCGCCCATTTTTGCATGTGTGATCATGCGTGTAGGCATATGTGTATAGGTGCATGCACACATGTATGCGTGTGTATCTGAAATCCAGAGGACAACCTTGAATATTATCCTTAGAAACACCGAGCACTTCTTTTTGAGGCAGGGT
Organism: Zapus hudsonius; assembly: GCA_004024765.1. Classification (NCBI taxonomy): domain Eukaryota; kingdom Metazoa; phylum Chordata; class Mammalia; order Rodentia; family Dipodidae; genus Zapus; species Zapus hudsonius. Next base: position 61,504 of record PVHP010001933.1, on the reverse strand, counting down.
CTCTCTTTAGCCTGAAGCTCCCAATTAGACTAGATTAGCTGGCCAGTAAGATCCAGGGATCCTCCTGTTCCTTCCTCCCTGGTGCTGACTTTCTAATGTGCACCATGATGCTTGGAATAGTTACGTAAGAACTCTGGTTCTCATGCTTGTGAGGCAAGCACTTTACCCACTGAGCTGTATCTATAAACTCTCCTATCTTTGTTTTTAGAGAAAAAAAGTCTCACTATGTAGCCCAGGCTAGCCTCAAATTTATAATCTTCCTGTATCTACCTTCTAAATTCCAGGATTACAGGACTGCCAACATGCCCAGCTGACTTTGCACAGCCTCTGCATCTCTGCCTCACACTCATGTCTCTATTTGATGCTGTCTCCATGGGCCTGTGACTTGTCTCTGATCAATCCGATGCTATACCTGGATTAGAGGGCCTGTCTTGCTGGACTTTCACTCTAGCTGGATGTAAAGAAGCAATATATTTTGAATCCTAGAACCTCAGTGAAACTGGTAGACCTTGGAAAGGACCTTCTCCAGTTGAGCCTCTGTTTATCCTCCAGCCCTAGCTGGCATCTTGTTGGTCACCTTGCCCAAATATGGACACAGTTAGCCCTGTCCAGACTACTGGCCCACAAACACTGCAGATAACAGATATACATTTTAATAAGTAAAGTAATGGTTTTATTTATTTGGTACAAAACAATTTTAAGATCTTAAAGATTAGATCTAGAGCCTGGAGAGATGGATAAGTGAATAAAGTGCTTACAACACAAGGCTGAGGGCCTGTGTTTTGACCTCAATGCCCAGGTAAAGCCAGACGTCCTGGAAGGTATCTGCAATATACAGATACAATATGCACTTTTTTTTTAACTCAGTAGGTTGTGATCATTTGCCACTTCGTGACTGATAACTAATAAATTGAGTTGAGATTCTGTAAAATGGAGTTAATTATACAAATCTCTTGAATTTCTGAGTGTTACATGTGATAATGAGGACTGAAACATAAATCAGTGAGGACTTAAAAATATAATTTCCTTTCTCCTTTAACCTAATTTTTACATTCCACATCCACTCTTGAATGATAAAAAGTTGTGCCTAATAGAATGCTAATGATTATACACATCAGCAGAATTTGTATTCTATGTCTCCTTTGATAAATATGAAAGCTTAGACACTTTCCAATGCAATTTGACATTTCAAACTTGTTGAAATACTCAACTAAAAACTTTGATACAAAGCACAGCATATCTTTCTTTTTTTAGAGTAATTATTCAAAAAAACCAGAGTTCCACTTTGCAGTAGCTGACAAAACACTAATTACTTTTAATGATTTTTAGACTATAATTTAATGACTAAGGAGAACCCTATACTCCTTACGGCCCTTCCCCTTCTTGCTTGGCAAACTTCTCAGAGGGCTCCAGGGAACTCCAGGGCCTTTTCAAAGCATTCCATTCCTGATCCTATTCCTGTTCAAGGACTTTGCTGGAATTTGTATGAATTCATTAAAGAAAAATGAGAAAAAGTTGTTATTAGGCTCTTTTTTCACTGTAAATGGATTTAGATCAGGGAAACTTGTTTCCCAGGTAAATAACTTATAAACTGCATTAGTAACTTTCCAGTTGTTGTGACCATATCCTTGATGAGCAACAAGCCACAGTTTGAGGGGAAGACATGGGGCCCACAGCTCTGCTGGCAGCACTGGAGGCTGCTTGCTTACATGTGGGTGAACTGGACACAGAGGGGGAGAGGAAGTAGGGCTTGTTGGTAAATCTCAAGCCCTATAAACCCCCGTCCAGCTAGAGCCTACCTTCCAAAGTTTCCATGACCTCCACAAACAGGGATGCCTGTTGGAGGACATTGTATATTTAAGCCCTAACATAAGGTAAGGTTGCAACCACCATGATCAACAATTCAAATAGTCTTAAACCACTGGCAAATATACTAGAAAAGTTAAGAAAAGTCTTGTGAGATAGGCCCTCGTGTACTTTCGGGCAATTAGATGGGCAGAAAGTCAGGTCCAACTTTCCTGCTAGCTGGACAAACATTTATTTGCTAGGGTATGTGACTCATTTACCGCCCAAGGCAAGCAACTTCTCAAAAGCAGGAGTGGCGCACTCAAAAGACCCCCCCCCATTATGTTTTCTCTTCCTTTCTAATCTTTGTCTAATTCACATTCTCTCAATTGCCCCTTCCAAATGACTCCAGGAATTGGTTATTTTTCCCCCTCTCTCCTCTTCCAAGTTTGTATAAGCCTTTTCAATCTCTCCTTTTTCATTCTGATGACTTCTTTTACTGAGATAATATGTATATATAATATATATATTGAGTATTTTAACCATTTTAATGACACTATTCTGTAGCATTAAGTGTAATCACAACCAGCACCTGTCCACAGAAAATTTTCAACTCATCTCACTGAAACACTCTCTATCAAGCACAAAAGTTCAGAATGTTTTATGAATTCTTGTGCCAACCTTATATGGAAGCCACAATTGACTCCAAGCATCCCAACTTTAGTATATATGCTGTTGAAACAAGTGTCCTTCCTAACCTCTTCCCTGATAATTGGCATCACTTCGAAACACCTTATCCTGCTGCTATCTCTTGTGCAGTGTAGAACAGGATGACTTCCAGCCCTGCCCCAACAAGTTCACTCTTGCAAGTCTTATCCAGTCTCCTACAGCCTTCCTCTACCTTCCTCGTGATCATCACATCCTTCCATCCTCTCCACCCACTGACTCGATACATCTTTCTTCTGAGTTTATCATCCAGAAGAAGCAGGCTATCCAAACTAGTACTGATGCTTCACACCCTGGACTTTGGATGAATTTGAATTTTGTAGATTTCTATCTCTCTGTACCTGTTCATCCTCTCCCTAGAATGTTTTTTTCTTTCTTTTTCAGTCCGTTCTCTGCATACTACTTTGCTATGAAATGTTTCTTGGTTTCTGTTTCCCAGGAAACAGAACAAAGCTTGCTCTCTCGTGGCAAACTTCATCCCGAAACAATGGAGGCTTATTGAAGGGCTGTCAGTGTAGCAGAAAGTGGAATGATTGATGTCCTTTTCAAAGTTCAGTGCATATAATTTGTTTCCATTTGTGAATTTGTGAATAAAAAGTATGTATATGCTTGTGTATGCATTGAAGAGTCCTGGAGGGGTACAGAACAGTGCTCATAAGCTGCTTCTGAGGAGCAGGTTGCTGGATGAAATTTAGCATGTCCACACTGACCTATGGCCCTGGCTGTGGTGTGGAGTAGGAAACTATTGCACTAGCCTGAGAAAAAAGCAATGACAATCATGTGAGTCTGTATCCACTCACATGTCCCCACATGTGTTCCAGACCATCACTTTATGAAGTGGCTACAGCAGGCTTATCTCTCTCAATTGCAACTTCAAAGGAAGGGCAGGCTAAACTTTAAAAACCTGGGCTCCTTCCGTACCTCCTCTCTTCAGTGTAGGTATTTTCCTATCAGATCTAGCTGCCATCCAACACAGCAATAAAGGCTTCAGAGGAGTCCTTCTTTCCCAGATCCCCTTTAAAATGTGAATTCCTCTTCCAAAAGACACTTTCTTGTACCACATTTACCTGAACTGGGTCACACAACTATTTCTGAGTCATGTACATGTCAAGGGGTAGGGGCTGCTCTGAGGGGCTAAGAAGTGGAAATGGAACGGGTGTTGGACATTCAACCACAAACATCCACCGTATCCAAGGAAACTAGTAAGAATGCGTTTTTCAAAGATGAACTTTTCACTACCTGTTGGAAAACAATACCTAGGATGTCACTTCCTGTTCTGATGTGAAGGGTTGATTCAGACCCTGTCATTCTCTTTGGCCTTGGAACTCATGCTCACAGCTGGTGCTGGTCAGGTCACTGGAGGTCTTTTAGCTACCATGGCCTTGCACTCCACATGGGAACACCCTGAGCCCTATTCTGCAAGCAAAATAAATGAATCTTTCACACATATAAAAAATTAGTGCTCCATGACTAATGTACATTTTTCCACTTATTCCTTTGCAATGGTGGCCATGGATCTTTTCTGCCTACACCTTGTATCGAGGGATCAAAAGATAGGAGCGTGATAAATCAATTAGCTTGTAAGAAAATAAGCACAGCTAAATCTAAGCAACACACCAGGGCCAGGAGCCTCCCCTGCATCAATTAAATGGTTATATCAAGTGGAGTTTGAAAGCACAGGAGTTGCTTTGACCCAGAAAGGCAATGCATTACCTTTGCTGTCAGTCACTAGGACTTCAGGTCCTGCGAGCCTGATTGAGTTGATGATAGAACCACGAAATCTTTATTCATGCACAGATCTCAGGAGAGTTTGCTGCAAATGACAGTCTCCTCTCCCTCCCTGCCTTCCTTCTATCTTCTCTTCTTTTCTTTCCTTTTTTCTTCCACATATATTTACAAAGGAACTGTCATGTGCAAAAAAACTAGTCTTGATAGTATATAGCCACAGATTTTTGACAAAGAGAGAGAGAGAGAGAGAGAGAGAGAGAGAGAGAGAGAGAGAGAGAGAGAGAGAAAGCCAGCCAGACACAGTGAGGCTGACAAAGTGTCATGTCAGTCTGTGGTTTGACTGGTGCAGCTCATTAGTCAATCTGCACTGTTCACTTGTTCCAGCATTTACCAAGTGCCTAGTGTATACCAGATTGGGAATCACTCCAGCAATGGTGGCAGGCTACCACAAAGTTCTAAAGATGACTTGGATAAAGGCTAGGGAGTAAATAAGATCTGAGGCACTCCTTTGCCTGGAACTGGCAGGGACAACTCTAATACGGAGTTGCTGGAAATGAGATGTAAAGGATCTGACCTATATGACAGAAGCAAGGCAGGGCAAGCCTGGGAGAAGGCATGCAAAGGCACCTGAGAGAGAGGAGTGTGGTCTGCTCTGGAAATGTGTTTTTTTATGGTCAGAGAAGTGGATGCAAGGATGGGGTGTTACTCACCTTGGAGTAGCCAATGTCAAGTCATTCACAAAGTATTAGAAGCAGAAAAATGTTATTTCTATAAAGAATATCTCTAATGAGAAAGAATATAGAAATATTCAACAAAAATAACTAAAAGAATGGAAATAATTGAGAGTCCCAAAAGTGATAGTAAAGGCATAAGTATGTTTGTAAGGAAAGGAATGCAGAAAAAAAAAATACAAGGCATAGAGGCTGGGGAGATGGCTCTGTGGTTAAAGGTGCTTGCTTGCAAACCCGCCTACCTGAGTTGGATTCTCCTCAGTACCCACGTAAAGCCCTATGCAAAATGGCATGTGTGCTTGTAATCCCATCATGCCTATGGCAGTGGGTGGTGGAGCCAGGAGAATCTCGACGCTCACAGGCAACAGTGGCTAAATAACACAGACCCTTTGGCCTCCACACATGCTCAGTGGCAAGTGCCTATACACATGTCATATAAATAAGTAAATAAATAAATAAAGCATTCTATTTTTTTAAAAGATAGTTTGTATGGAGGCTCACATTTGTAATACCAGCACTTGGAAGGCTGAGACAAGTGATTACCTACCAGAAGTTCCAAGCCATCCTGGGCTACTTGCAGGCTAGGCTGGGTTACAAAAAGAGACCTTGTCTCAAAACAACAACAAAACCCTAAACAAAGTAACAAACAAACAACAACAACAAAAAAAACTAATAACAAACCCTTCCTATCCTGAGAAACCCCAAGAAGGAAAAAGTTACAAGTTTTTCCCCTATAGTTTCAGCAAACTTATAAACATACATTTAGCATGCATGAGGACCCACCAGGTTGACTAATGAAACTTTGGAACTCTTTCTTAAAGTGTTTTTGTTTATATCTTGGAATTAAGAGTTATTTAACTTTATCTAGGAGAGGTACCCGCAACAGAGAACCAAGTCAAGGGAGATCACAATAAAGAAAAAGTTAAGAACAGAAAGAAAAAAGGAAGGAAGAAAGGAAAGAAGTAAGGAAGGAGGGAGGGAAGGAAGGAGGGAGGAAGAAAAGGAAGGAAGGAAGGATTGGGGAAAGAGGAGAGGGAGAGAGGAAATTGACCTTTAGGTCTGAGAGAGATGAAATTGTAGTAAGTATACCAGCAATGAATTAGCCAACCAGGTCTCACAAATTCTGCCTCGGCCTGTGCTTGGTTCAAGAGGTGGCAGCCTCTATGTCCTCCAGAGAGAGAAGCCACATTCTCTGCCCAGATGGAGGGGTGAGAATTGGGTGAGCAACAGGCTTCCTGCCAGACAGGAAATGCTTCAGATAAGTTCAAGGACAAGAGGTCATGATGGAGCTTGGAGCCAGGAGTCAAGAGCAGCTACTAAGGAGCCTTTGGTTTGCTGAGAGCCAAGTGAAGCCCCTTCTGAAGCCATTTCCAAATTCTGAAGCCAAACAAATTCTGTTTTACTGTTTTAAGAGCCCTAAAAATTTCTATAGAAGTTAATCAGCAGGTAAGTTGAAGATTCAGTCCTGATGGAAAAAGCGGAGCAAATTAATGCTGGAAAGAGATTTCAGACAGTGACAGGCCTAGTGACAGATCTAGGATTATGAGCTATGTGGGTCACTGCTGATACTCACAAGCCTCCTGTAAGCAGGGACTTTGACAGAGAGTTTCTTGAACCGATGGGAAATCAATCAGAAGAGAATTCAGGACCTGCGCTGGCACTGAAATCAATGCCTCCATTGTCGGTGATTTGCCAGCCACTCCTTTCAAAGGCTTTCTCGCAGGGCCCCCAGCCTCCTTCCTCCCCATCAGCCCCTGCCAACACTGTTGCTAAGACTTATCCTGTCTGACTACCTTGGTAACCTTCATCTTTACTTCAAATGGCCTCCCATGATCAATGTAGTAGAAAGGAGGGCAGTAAGTTGAAGTAAACACCTGCTGGGTGCAGGAATGGTAAAATAATCAGCACAATTTAAATTACATGTTTTTTTTTTCACTTTGCTATTATCCAACATCCAAATGATGACCACACTTTGCCCAGAACATTCTGTGACAATCAGGCAGGTGAGGGTTGTTGTAGTCCACATGCACACCCCCCATGGAAGTTTTCTCGGAGTACTCCCTTACCCTGTCCACACCTACACAGGGCAACTATTGAGATAGAAATCAGGGTAAGGAGATTTAGAAGCCCCTGTCCCAAAGTTCTGTCCTATACTGTGCAGTCTTTTGTACTGGTTAAGCCTAGCACTGTAGATTATCATTGTTTCAAGGCCATGATCTGTATTGCTGCTCCTGTTGTCAATCATCTTATGCTTCTTTTTATCTCCATAGCATAGCTGCACACATCTGTCTGCTAACTAACCATTTTGCTGTTTCTGTAAAACTTGCCTGTTTCATATTCAAGGTCTCTGGCACTAGGCCAGGGCTCTAGCCTCTGAGACCTAACAGTAATGAGAATAGTCCTGATAAGGTATATAAGCTACGAACCACCAAGAATCAGGGTTCAGGCTTTGAAAGATATTCCCCTGGGCCCATGCTGGTGTGAAAATAAATCAATTCTCCACTCAGTCTCTGGTGTCAGTTCTGTGAGCCTCAGTTTCCCGTATCACTGTTGCACAGATGGTCCTGTCATGTGACCGAGTGAGACCTTGCCTTGTCTGTAAGGTCATCTCATCTTATGAACCATCTATAGCAATAGGACCAAGGAAATATTACATAGGTTGATCAACAAAGCCTTTCATGGTGTTGCAGTCATCATTCTAGTTGCTGCGCAGGAAGAACCCAAGCAAAAGTGGCTTGTAGAGGAATGGGTTTATTTGGCTTACGGATTCAAGGGGAGACTCCATTCTGGCAGGGAAAACGATGGCATGAGCAGAGGGCTGGACATCACCTCTGCCACAGCACTGCAAACAGCGGCAGGAAGGTGTGCCAAATACTGGCAAGGGGAAGCTGGCTTATAACCCCCATAAGCCCACCCCCAACAATACAGCTTCATCGAGGTTGTAAAACCCAAACTGCCATCAGCTGAGGATCGATCTATCAGAACACATTCATTTGTTTGTGGGGGACACCTGGATCAAACCATGACACATGGTGAACCCTGCCCTCAGGTCACTTAGAGTAGGTCATTAACAACTTCTCTCCTGCTGGCATCAACTGCCTGCTCACTTACAGTCCCCACCCTCTCTCTGGCCTCTAGTCTCCAGAAAGCCTAATTCCTCCTGACCTCCCACTTCTTCCATCTGAATCCTTCCCTCCTTCAGTGGTAGATTCCACACAATGTTCTCTGCAAGCAGCTAGGTGTGGTGACTCATGCCTTTATTTTTTTTAAATCATCTATTTATTTGCAAAGGGAGAGAGAGAGAGAGAGAGAGAGAGAGAGAGAGAGAGAGAATACATGAGGGCACCAGGGCCCTTTGCTGCTGCTAGTACACTCCAGATGCATGTCACTTTGTGCATCTGACTTTATGTGGATACTTGGGATTTGAACCTGGGCCAGAAAGCTTTGCAAGCCTTTAATTACTGAGTCATTTTCCCAATCCAATTTATGCCTTTAATCCCAACACTCAAGAAGTTGAGGTAGGAAGATCACTGTGAGTTCAAGGCCAGCCTGGGCTGCAGAGTGAGTTCTAGATCAGCATGGCTAGTGAGACCCTGCTTCAAAAAGCAAAGAAAATCAAAGATTCCTGAAGCTAGTATTATATCTTATATTTATTGAAAACTTCTTATGACATGGGAGAAAGAACATAGAATGTAATCAGACAAACCTGTGTTTTTCAACCCTCTGTAAATTACTTAATCTCACCGATCTTGGGTTTTATCATTCATAAAATTTCACAGGATTCTGGATCATTGTTTGCCTCTTAGTACAATGCCACACTTCAGTAAGTTTTTCATCTTTCCTCCTTACTCTGACTTGGAAGACTTGGACTTAGCTTGTGGTAGCATTAAATAGAACCCTGTATCCAAGCTTGTTCCCTAAGGACGCCAGGAACATGATGACCTAAAGGTGCAAAGCAGGAAAGGGCCCAGATGGGTTTGGCTTCTGGCCTCTCACCTGATGATTGCCAGGGGGATGAAGTATACCAGAAAGGCCACGATGGTCATGTAGGGGGTCCAGTAGGAATCATCTGGCCACAGAGCCCAGCACTGAACCTCACCGTTGGAGAGTGTCCTTTTCCCAAATATGATCAGGGTGGGGATGGAGAACAGGAAGGAGAGAGTCCAGGCAATCCCAATAAGAACCTTGGCTTGCTTTTCTACTCAGAGAAAAAAGAAAGACAAGAGAAAGATGTTGGAGCACCTGGAAATGTGCTTAGGGATTACTCCAGATCCACTGTGAAAAGATCTCTTGATGAGAGCCACCGGACCCTTGGTGTCCCTAGTGCCTGAGTTTCCTCAGCAGCAAAATGGGGATGAAGCACCTGCAGTGCACTGCTCTCACCAGAGGGTGCAGAGGCACCCATACCCACTCACCCCTTACCCTGAGGAGATTCTTCCTGTAAGTGTGCTTACCTGGCTGGTAAAATTTTCCAGCCAGATGTTTAGTGTTACAATTCTTTAGTTATTAGTCAAAATGAGAATTTTGTATATCTTCTGTTTATTTATGTTTCTATCTCTACATGTCCTTTGCCCATTTTTTTCAATTGACAGGTTCTTAGTCCTTAGCCAAAACTGACACAAGATCTTTGCCCGTTATATACTATTGCAGTTACCTTTTCATTGCTGGGACAAACATCCGCCCAGAAGGGAGGAAAGACTTTACTTCAGACTTATAGATTCCAGAGGAAGTTTCATCATGGTGGCAGAAGCTGGCTTACTTCAACATATTTACATAGAGAGAAACCACTCCCAGCACCAGCAAACATGAAGAGCCAGAGCTCAAGCTGGCTCTCTACACACCTAGTAGGGCTGGATTCAAGATCTGCCCCCAGTGACACACCTCCTCCAGCAGGGCTCCACCTGCTGGAGACTAAGTAGGAAGCTTAACCAAATCACCTAAGACTACAGGGGACAGTCACATTCAAATCACCACATTTACAAATGTTTTACATGTGTCTTTTGGCTTTTGTTCTTGGTTCATTATTTATATAAATACTTTAGAATTTTGGTACAGTAAAACACTACTTCTCTTATTACTTCTGCTTCTGTTAGGATTCCTAGAAAGAATGTTTCCTTGTTCAGATAGTAAAAGTTTTGTCATTATGTTCTCTTAGTACTTTGTTATTTTCCCAAACCCAGTTGGGGCCTATTTGTAATTGCTGTAACATATGGTGATTTAATCTATTTTTCAAATGGCTGCAGAGCAAGTCCAACATTGTATATTGACAAACTCATTCTTTTCCAACTGGTTTGAAGTTTCATGTGGTTTATATATTCTATCCTGCTTCCAGGAACATATTGTTCTAATTATCAGAACTTGAGATTATGTTTTCATATCTACACTGCACATAACTGACATTTTGCTAATTATTCTTATATCTGTTTTCCCTTAAAAGCTTTACTATTACCAGCCTCTCTGGAGTTGCTGGCAAAAGGAAAATGCCACTTTAAAAAGGCAACAAACCCAAAATTTATTAAAAGCATGTGTGTAAAAGCCATACCAGCATCATTTAAGTGAGGTGACCTGCAGCTCTCTGGTGATACTCAATATTCTGCTTACTCTGTTAACTTTATTTTCCTTGAGAGAAAATTCTGTGGAATCACATTTTAACTGTATTATCTACTTCCCCCAATTTAGCTTTTGATATATATTTAAATTTGCTGTGTCTTTTAAATCAGAACTTCCATTAGGTTCATGGCATGGTCAGTTGTTAGCGGGCTTGTGGGAAGACAGGGAAAAGGTGGTGAGCTCTGCCTATGGGCAGGGGTCCTTTGACAGGTGCCTACTACCAAGGCACAGGTGCTTCTCAGAAAGCTGTCTCTTTAAACCTGGTATTTCCATTCCACTGCCCACCTGGCCTGGGAAGTGCTATGGAAGGGAGCTATGGTTCTCATGTCCCAGGAGCAGCCTGCTGCTGCAGCTCTCTGTGCCCCTCCTGCTCCTGCACTGGCATGATCATTTCCCACTGCAAGCATCATTTGGGAGTATTATGAGCTGTGTTTTCTCTGGCCCACCTGCTTCCTTCTTCCAGGGATCCCCTTCACCATTCCTGCACCAAGAAGACCATCCTTTTTTTTTTCAATCAACTAAAAATGTCTTTTCAAATTTTTTATAGTTTTGGGATAAGGAGGATTAACTATTTGTTTCTGGAAAATAAGTAACTTGAAGTGAGAGGGCTCATTTTTCTGCAAGGTCATGCTTGTCCACAGGGCTGTCAAGGTACAAGGTAGAAGCATTTTATCAGGGTGAATAGACACAGCATGAGCTCAGCCAACCATTTTATTTAGCTTATTAAAAAAAAACAACCTTAGCAAAGGATGTGTTTATGGAAGAACTCTGGCTCACCTCCTTGTAGAAACTTCATGGGATAAACAATGGCATGGTATCTGTCTATGCTGAGGGATACCAGGACGTAGGTAGAAGCATAGAGCAGGACAACCTAGAGAGGAAACAAAGAAGTGTGTGAATTCACAAGAAGGAGAGAATACACTTCATGGTACTTGCTATTTGGAAACCTGGGAATTCAAGGTAGGGTTGAGGGTTGGGTGGGAGAGGGGATGGCTGCCCTCTCTCTGCTGGGGGTAGATTTGAAGCTATGGTGCTGGATTTACGTTGTTACTGTGATGAATGAAAATAGGAACAGTTCTCTCTACTGGTTTCTTGGAAGTTCTATGTTTCAGGATCAGTCTTTATTGACATTTACATGGTACATTTGTTTGTAATTGACTTTTTAAGCTAAACTAATTTTATCGGCCACAATTGACATTTCGAAATAATTAGACACAAAAGTTCATTTGCCTCTTATCAGTGATAGCTGTTAAGGACTGATAGGAGAGTTCCAGCTTCATGGAGCCCATGAGACTTTCCAAGTCATTTATCATCCGAACAGACACTGCCAGAGTTCACTCCTTCCTCCATGCCCCTTGCAGAACCGTCCCTGGGATCAGCCTTCCTTACTTCCCTCCTCGGCATACACACACACTCTCTCTCTTACTAACCCCTCCATGCCTTCTGATTATCTCGGGTATAGTTGTAGTCTTTGCACATTCTATAGAAGTTGGGATGTAAGAAGTTAATTTTTTTTTCTGCAAAGGGGTCACATTTAGAATGCAATTAAGTGAAACACTTCTGAAATAACGATCAAATTAGAAAATTTCTGGGTACCTTGAAATCTAATGTTTACAAGCCAATATATCTCTCTTCTAAGCTTCGTATCAAATGCAGAGGGCATGGAAGAGCAGTGTACCTTGCAGGTGGAAGTCTAGGGACAGCTGTCTGAATTTCTTCTTGGAATTCACCTGCATTTGGAACTTGTAGCTTTTTTGCTCTCTGATATTCAGACAAATAACAACCAACTACAGTTTTACCTCAACTTGTGGTGGTTATGCGTCCACATACCCATTCCAAATTGAAAATATGTTAATCTAATGCCTTATTAAGCCAAACTTTGTGAACATAGCTTTGCCTACTTTAAATATGCTGAGAACCCTTACATTAGCCTACAGTTGGGTGAAAATCAGACATAAAGCCTATTTTATAATAAAGTGTTGACTATCTCATGTAATTTATTGAATAGCATACTGAAAGTAAAAAAAAAACCATAATGATTATATGGGTATCCTTTCATACCATGATAAACTATAAAAGCCACAGTTGACTCATAAGAAGCCAGGGACCATCTATATATACACTGTCTTTATTTTTGTCTACCACAAATGCAGCTCATCACTAACATAGAAGATATATCACATGGAGAGGTTGTGAGGAATGATCAAAGACTGGCAGCTCCCCTGGGGGGCATAAGAAGACATTTTCTTCTTGTGTAAAAGATAACAAATGGAGAAACAGAAAATGGATGGTCAAGCTTAAAGAAAAGATCAGATCATCGTCTCCTTATAGAATGATGAGGTTTTGTGTCTGATCTGTGACCTCAGAATGATCAAGGCTGGCTCCACACAGCTAGGAAGATGGCATCGGGGAAGGATGGGGAAAAAAGCAGTCTTTAGCGTCAAAGGTTGTGGTGAGAAGGTCAGAGGAATTTTAGATGTCTGTGCTGCCTTAAGAGTGAGGTGGTTCACAATCTGAGACAATAGGAGCATCACCAGGCAGCAGGCAATGCTAACAAAAATCAGATCAAGGTAACACAAAAATTATCTAAAGGAAACACATCTCAAATTGTCATACTTCTCCACAAAAAAATAATAAAAACGAGAGAGCAGTATTAGAATATGTTCAGAGTATTGAAAGAAAAATTATGATTCCTGAATTTTGAAAAATCATTTTTGCATATGTGTGCAGTATGATTTGTGTGATGTATGGTGTGTGATGTGTGGTGCCTGTACATGTGTGTGCGAATGTATGCACCTATGTGTGTGCCTGAGGAGGCCAGAGGAGAATGCCAGGTGTCTTTCTCTTATTATTCATCTACATATTTTCCTTGAGACAGTGTGTCTCCCTCAACTCAGAACTGTTGTCTCTCAGCAAGATACATTGATTTTCCAGTTTGCACCCACCATACACTGGAGTTACAGACATGTGTGGACATGACAAGGAAGAAATTGGTTCTGGCCCAAGAGGTCCTCACGCATGAGCAGCAAACACTCTTAACTGCTGAGTCATCTCCCCAGCCTAGAAATATCATTTCTATGCCAAGGAACAGAACATTTTTATAGATGTATAGAAAGGAAGAAAGTATAACACCTAATGTTCTTTGTGGAAATTCTCATTGAGGTACCTCAGATGATTAAGAATTGTTTCAAAATTAAGAACTCACAAGAAAGAATGAGGATTAAAATACTAACAATGATCCTAGGCAAAGAAAATAGCAAAATACAAAATGTTCACCAAAGGGAAGATTTCAGGGAACAATCTGTTCAATTGAGGAGACAGACTGAAAGGAAAGAATTCATGTTAAATTTCCACTTTGATACTTAGATGGAAATTTCATTTTGATACTTTGACAGAGATCTATCTTACAGTTAAAGATGAGTTATGATGTGAAATAAAAATGGAGAAAAAATTATTTGTTTCCTATGGCTACTGTTACAAATTGCCACAAACTTGGTAGCTTAGAATAACATAAATTGATTCTCTCACAGTTCTGAGTCCAGGAGTACAAATCATGATATTGGCAGGGCTGAGGGCCTTCCAGAGGGGACAATCCATCCCTTGTGCTTTTGAGCACTGCATGGCTTCCAGTATCTTCTTGCCTATGGCCATCAGCATCAATGCCACAACATCAATGTCACAACTGCCTCTGTGGTGACAACGCCTGGCCGTGCTTGGTCTGCCTCCCTGGTAGGATTGCATTTAGAATTCCTTGGCCTAATCCAGGAGGATCTCCACATTTCAAAATCCTCTACCATATATACAAAGTGCTTTTTTTGGTCATATAAGGAACCACATACAGAATCTAAGTGGGTATATTTTTCAGCCTACCACAATGAATAACTATGTAAGAAACAAATGACCAAAGAGCATGGAGAACATAGAAGTTACCTTGAAGTCCTGAAATAATACTAAGTACTATTTATTGAAGTAAATAGGAGTGGCTCAACGTCCTTCACTAAAGCCAAGAGAGTTTAGAACAAAAACTTTCCAATAAAACCAGATAGCAATGAAATTTTAAAAAGATGTTCAGAAGCACATCAAGCAATACTTATAAATAGTATTCATTAAATATTGCATAATACAAATCAAATTCATAGCTGATAGTGTCCCATGTGGGCAGAGATTATTTACACTAATGAAAATAAAGCACATAATGGCAATAGAATATTGATAAATTTCTATGTGACAGCACTTATATGATAAAAATGTTCAAAGTTCTACAGATGAAGAGCCTACAATATATAAGTAGAGAAAACTGAACTTTGGGCCAGGTGTTGTGGCACATGCCTTTAATCCCAGCACTCAGGAGGCAGAGGTAGGAGGATTACCATAAATTCAAGGCCACCCTGAGAATATATAGTGAATTTCAGGTCATCCTGGCTAGAGTGAGAACCTACCTCAAAAAAAAAAACTTTGTAGCAAAAGAATGTTATACGTCACTGTAAATATTTATACAACATTAAAAAAAATTGGTCACATACTAAACTACTAAGGAAAAGAAAACTCTTCATGGAGTCCAAAGAGTAGAGCTTATGGAATTTACATTTCTCAAACAAGCAATGAAGTTAAAAAAAGTAACCCTGAAAAAATACCACTTGGAAATTTAAACTTCTTCATAATTAGCACAAGTGAAGAAGGAAATCAAAGTACATTTATAGTCTATTCATAAATGTCAACAATGGAAACTCTATACATCAACAACATATGGGATGCCTTTCGGAGAGCAGATGGCAGCCCGAGGACATATGTCTGCATTCTCACTTTCCAGCCCCCAGCTTTGACTAAGATGACCTAGGAAATATGACACGCAAAAAAATCCTGCATTAATCATGAGACTTACATACCGGAAACAGAAATTTTACTTAGAAAAAGTGCCAGATTGGATTCATAAAATATGATTATGGGTTAGATTTAAAAACAATATACTTTACTTTTAGAACAATTTCACACTTTCAAAAATCCTACAAATAATACAGGGAATTCCTTTCTCCCATCCCTCAAAAAATGCAGAGAACACACATCTCCCACTCACATATTCTGCTATTATTAACACCTTATATTGGTGTGGTGTTAAAATTGATGAATCAATATTGATACATTATTAGCTAAACAGAGTGGTGTATACTAAGGTTCATTCTGTGTCCTGCACTGTTATGGGTTTTGTCAATTGCTTAATGGCACCTGTCTACCATTATATTATGCAGAATTTCACTGGCCTAAAAAATGTCTTGTAATTTACCTGTCAAACCTTTTTGTTCCAAGTCCTTGGTACCCACTGATGTTTTTAAATTAATATCTTTATTGTGAATAATTATATACATTGTATGAACAAATCTGTGATGATGACTCCATTTCGCTCCTCTTTGTCCCCTACATACTGGGGTCTCTCTGAATTTTGTATAGTTGTTCTGTCCATATGGTAGGGGGTTTTGAACTGCAATGGAGGTAGCCAGTTTTTTTCTCTGCCCCTTTGTGTGTTATTGCTTAGTGGGGGGAGGTGATGCCTCTGGGTGGTCTCCTCCACCATGGCTCTTACAATCTTTCCATCCCCTCTTCTGCTCAGTTCCCTGAGTCATGGTGGGTGAGTTTTAAGTTGCTTTATCGTTAAGATCTTAAGTGTCTCTGGAATTCTTCTTTAGGTTGTGTTGGGTATCAGTGTCTGTCTCCATTGACTTTTCATGGGTTATCTGACTTGCTGTGGTGATTGGTCTCCTTATTATCTCATCACTTTCTCATAGGTTTCATTTGGGCCCTGTATGGTAGGCCAGGGGTGGTTCATCTCCTGCCAGGATATCAGCCATCATCTCATGTCTTGTTGGTGGAATTGGGTTGTACTTGGCTCTCTCATTACCTTCTGAAAAATACAAACAGAATCTCCATTGGAGAGTGAGATCCATATAGCTTAAATGAGACAAACATTGCTGTTTTGTCAAGATTCTAACAGGTGAAGCCTCTCTGAAACTCTCTGGTAGTGGGGATTTCCCTTTGGATCCCTGGTTCTTGGTCCCCATAGGATTTTGCCATGGATCCAAGTTCCAGTTAAGGGTTCCTTATCACTGAGTGGATCTCTTAGCCAATCAACAAGCCATTGATTACCCTCATAGGTTTAGTGGCACTATTGCACAGATGAGCACTTCTTGACTTGCTGGTCTCTTCCGTATAGCTGTGTGTTCAGCATTCTTGTGACAACTGTCTATATTGTATATCAGTGGTCTCTGCTTTCTCCAAATATCATTTACCAATTTCCCCTGGCAGCTCATGTAATGCCTTTCAGTGCTACACATACTACCATCTGGAAGCAGGTTACCATTCTGGATCTAGCAGGATATCTCAGTGCTGTGTGAGGACACTCTGTGGTATCTTCAACAATAGTGTCTTACCTTAGGCCTGGGGCAGGTATTCAAGTGCTCTGACAAAAGCCTGTCTCGTTTTGTGGACCTTGTGGGTCACTTTGATCAACAGTTCAGTGTGGGAAGGAACCAATAACTGGGACAGAGAGATGCAGGCCTGAGCAATTTTTCTTGTGATTAGGCTTCCTCTCATTCTATTCATGACCCCTCTTACCAGGTGATGTCTACAACTTCCTCCGGAGGTTACTGTATGACAGGATTTTATGGTGTCCATTCATTATTAGTTTAGTTTATTGTATAAGTCCCCCCCACCCTCCAATAACTTCCTCCCCACCCCCTGATTTATTTTATCTGTCCTAAAGGGGCTGTGAAATTGCTCAGTAGTTAAAGGTGCTTGTTTGCATAGCCTGATAACCAGGATTCAATTTCCCATATAAAACCAGAGCCAAAATGAGACATAAAGTGGCATATATATCTGATATTCATTTGCAGTGGTAAGACACCTTAGCATACAGATATGTGATGGGTCAAGGGTCTTCAGGGACCAGCCCCTCCCCTTGAGTGTGAGGTGTCTAGTTAGAGCTACAACCTAGGTACTAAAACTGATTGGTCAAATATGAACCAATCAGCTGTCTCTTTGACTCACCTGGGGGAAAAAAAAACTTAAATTGACTTCCCTAGAGAAAGCCGGCCTCTTTCCCCACATGGCCAGGCAGCAGAAGGATTTCTGAATTCCCAGGAAGGTAAGGCCTTCCCCACCCCAGCGACTGGCTGGGGTGGGGGCAGGCTCTAGACTTTTTTCCTCATGAACCTCTCCTCATGATGGGAGCTCTCTATTAGCTTTTCTTTTTCTGCTTATTTAGCTAACCAATATAAGTTCTGTTAAACTCTCTGACACGTGTTTTCCCCACACTTGTAGCTGGAAAACTCTGTAACTCCCCATGTTCCCTTAAATAATAAAGTCTCCCTCTATACCTTACTATCTTGTTGTCTATGATTTTAATTCTTTAACTTTATAGACAAGAGCTCGGATACTCTTTAAACTTGGGGTGCACTGAAATTTTTACTGGGGGTTATCTAAATTCTAGCCCTTCCCCACACCCTGTATCATAATCCGTATCAGATACATACATTCATACATGCACACACATACATGCACACACACATGCATACACAGAGAAATTAAATGAGATTTTTAAAAAAGCTGATGTATAGTTTTTCTTTGTTTTGAAAATGTAAACATAGTTGGTATCGTAGTATTCATCTTCTCAGAATGGCTTCCTTCACTTAACAATGTACATTTAATATCCTTTCGTGAGTTGTAGATGGCTTGATATCCCTTCGTCTTATTGCTAAATAACACTCCATTATATAAATGTGCCACACTTTGAATACCCATCCAACTGTTGAAAGACATCTTGGTTAGTTCCAAGTATTGGTGATTATTGATAAAGCTTCTAAAAACACCTTATGCAGGCTTCTATGTGGATTTAAGCTATTGACTCAATGCATAAACACCTAGGTTCACAGTCACTGGGTTGTGTGCTAAGACTATATTTAGCATCATAAGAAACTTCCAAATTATCTCCCAAAATAACATCATTATTTTGAAGTACCATCTTAAACTGTCAGTTTTTCTTAAAATAGCCATTATGTAATACATATGCAGTAATACCTTGTTTTAACTTGTAATTTATTGAAATGATGTCACACTTTTCCCATGTCTATGCTTGCCAGGGCTAATTATGTCTTTTGCCCATTTTTATGTGGGTAGTTTGTTTTCATATTGTTGTACTTTAATATTTCCTATGTTATTTCCTAGTAATTTTATACTATTTATATTACATTTAGTACATATATAGCTTATAGTATCACATATGTTACATATAAATGCATATATTATAGCATATTGTCAAAGTCAGCCACTCACAGCTGGGATGACTATCCAAACCAGGCACAGTTTATGGGAGGAAAGGATTTATTGAAGCTGCAGATACAGGGGAAGTTCTATAATGGAGAATGAGGTTGGTCCCCTTTCACAGGTCCAAGCAGAGAGAGAAACTCAAAACCAGCAACTCCAAAAGCAAGCATGCACATACACCCCAACACTCAAACTGGAAAACAGCAGGAACAAGTGTTGAGCTTAGACTACTCTTTGCATATGTATGGTTGGAATTCCAGATCCACCCCAGACACACCTTAGGGTTGGAGCCTAGGAGGCCAGGCCACTTTGACACTTTTCTTGCTGATACGGAGGCTACATTAAGTGATGTTCAAGTATTTGACAAGACTTGCATATCTGGAATAAATCACCCCTGGGCATGACACATAATTATTATTTTTAAAAAATATTTTCTTTATTCATTTCATTTTCAAGCAGAGAGATACAGAGAGAGAAAGAGAGAGAGAGAGAGAGAGAGAGAGAGAGAGAGAGAGCACCAGGGCCACCACCTTGTGGGTCTGGCATATGTGGGTACTGGGGAATTGAACTGGGGGCCTTAGGCAATGGAGGCAAGTGCCTGAACTGCTGATCCATCTCTCCAGCCCACATAATTATTTTTGAATTTGATCTGATGTTTGTTGAAGAGTTTCACATGTAGGTTTACAAGGGACATTGACATGTAATTTTTCTTCTAATGTCTTTGGGGAAATACTATCTAATAAAGTTAGGAAGTATATAAGTGAGCAATTCTTTGTTTTAAAATTTTTAGACATGACTATAGATTATTGATATTTTTCATTACATATTTGTAAAATTCATCATTGAACCCACCTGGTTCTGGTAATTTCTTTCTTTAAGGATTATTAATTATTGGTTGACATTCTTCAATGGGTTTAAGCTTATTTTTATTACTGTTTCCTTTTAATGTGAATTTTGAGAAATGTTTTTCAAAGTTTCAGTCTATTTAATCTATTTTTTTAAATTTTGGGCATAGAGTTTTTCATAATATTCATATATTGTTCCTTTCCTGTCTGTATTAGCAGTGATGACTATCTTTCATTTCTGATATTAGCAATTTGTGTTTGCCCTCTTCTTCATATCCTGGCTAAAAATATCTATTTTATTATCTTTTCAAAGAAACAAAGCTTTATTTCTTACTTTTACTGCCGATTTGCCATTTTGAATTTAATAACATTTTTGAATATTTTAAATTAATATTTTAACCTTCTATCTGGAGGAAGTACGTTACCAGGAACATGCCCCTGTGGGACATATATTGTCCTGGGACTCTCTCTGTTGCTCCTTTGCTTCCTGTCCTCAACAAGATGAAATCATGCTCCCACTACCACGATGGACCTCACCATGGACTCAGAACCAACGGAACCAAAGACTAAGGACTGAAACCTCTGAATTAATGAGCTAAAATGAATGCATCCTTGCTTATATTATGTCAGATACTCTTTATTTTTATTTATTTATTTACAAGTAGAGAGAGGTTGAGAGAAGAGAGATGACAGAGAATGAGCATGCCAGGGCCTCCAGCCACACAAACAAACTCCAGATGCACACCACTTTGTGCATCCAGCTTCATGTGGGTACTGGAGAATCAAACCAAGGTCATTAGGTTTTGCAGGCAAGTGCCTTAACCGCTGATCCATCTCTCCAGCCCATAAGTCAGAAGTCAGATATTTTGTCACAGAGATGAAAGTCTAATTAACACGATATGAAATTGCTAAGTCATGCTAAGTAACATAACAGTGAGTACATTGTAATCTGTTCTCTCATTTATGACATTTTCTTTATTCTGCTTGCTGTAGGTATACATGCCTTTCTTTTCTAGTTTCCTAAGGCTGAAGGTTAGATGACTCATTTTACATTTATTCTTTTCTAATTAATGTATCTGACATTATAAATTTTCCTCACAGAACTGATTTACTGCATCATGAATATTATAATACATTTTCCTTTCTTTTTCCCTCTCAAGATATATAAAAATATTTCTTGGAACATTAATATGGTTTGTATTGTGGTTTGTTCTTCAAAAGTTCATGTTCTGGAAGCTTGATCTCCAATATAGTGTGGTGGAATCTTTTAAGAAGTTAGGCCTTTGGAAGGTAATTAGGTCATGGGCCTCCATTTACATGAACAGATTAGTGTTGCCCTCATGAAATAAATCAGTCCTGTCAGGAGTGGGTTCTTATAAAATGAGGCCACCTCATGCTTTTGGTCCCTTCTGCAGATGGCCGATTCCTTTTCTGATTTTCCATTATGTGGTAATGCAGCCAGGAGGACCCATGTCAGAGCTGGCCCTGTGCTGTTTGGACCTTCCAGCCACCAGAATCATGAGCCAAATAAACCTCTGCAAGTTAACCAGTCTCAATGCTCTGTTAGACAGAACAGACTGAAAATCTTCATTGAACCATCTTGTTACTCCCTAAGTGAGCTTCTGTTCCTTTGTGTGAGGCACATGTGTATACATAAAGAAGCCAGAGATGAACATTGGTGACATCTAGTCCTGGGCCAGAGGACAACTTCACAACCTCAGGTATCATTCCTTAGGCATTGTCTACTTTCTTTGAGACAAGGCATCTCACTACCCTGGAACTTACTTGATTAGTCTAGACTGGGTGGCCAGGGTGACCCCTACCTTACCATCTAGGATTACGTGTCACCATGCCTTTCTTAAACATAGGGTCTGGATTTTGGACTCAGGTCTTTATAATAGTAAGGCAAACACTTTACCAAATAAGCTATCTCCCTAGACTCTGTATGCTTCCTTTTAAAATTTCTTAATGTACACTGATGATCTTTTTATGGATTGGCTATTGTGAATCATGCTGAAATGAACATGAGAGGGCCAAGATCTCTTTAGCATTTTAGTTTCGCATCCTTTGAATATATATACTCAGAAATTGGATTGCTGGATCATGTGTTCTACTTTTAAAGTATTTAAGGATTCCCCCATACGGATTTTATAGTGGTTTCATGAATTTTCATCCCTACCAACAATGTAAAAGTTATTTTTTGTCTTTGTGATAAGAGCTGTCCTAAAACGTATAGGATAATGTCTTACTATGATTTTCATTTGAAGTCCTCTGACAGCTAGTGAAGTTGAACACCACACACACACACACACACACACACACACACACACACACACACACACACACAAAACACAACACACACACACACACACACACACACACACACACACACACTGGGGGGCAGTTTAAAAGAAATATCTGTTCAGGGCCTTTGAATTTTTTTCACTGTATTAGTCAGATTTTCATTGCTATGATGAAATACCTAATGCCAACTAATTCTATAAAGAAAAAGTTATTTGTTCACAGTTTTGGGTATTCAAAATTCAAACAGCTTGGTGAGTTGAAACTCTAGATCTCGTAAGGGTCTGTGGCATTGGTAGATGGTGGAACAAGTAGAGGAAGGGTCACATCTAAATAGGAAGCAGAGAGAAGGGCAGAACTGGCTTTCTTCATTTTATAACCATCCTATTAAAAGATTTCACAAAAACTGCCTCTCAGGAACACACCCCTAAACAACCTGATGACATCTTCCTAGGCTCCCGCTCCTAAGGGCTCCACCACTCTCAGTCCTGCCCATCTGAGCTCCAAGCCTTCAAGCACATGAGCTCTTGAAAGGGAGGCACAATTAAACTGCATCTAAATCACAGCTCTCGCCACTGAAATTCTTGAATTTCTTTTGTTCTGTTTTGAGGCAGGGTCTTACTCCAGCCCAGGCTGATCTCAAACTCACAGTGACACTCCTACTTCAGCCTCCAGAATGCTGGGATTAGAGGTGTGAGCCATCATGCCTGGCTGAATTTTTAAAATATATTTTGGTAATAATGCTTTCTATCAGATATTTGTCTTGCATATCTATCATTCCATAACTTTCTTGCTCACTTTCTTCCTTCTGATATGCCAAAAGCTTCATGTTGCTATAATACCACTTGGCTATTTCTTTTTATTCCCTGTGCTTTTTAAGGGTTACACCAGAAAGTTCCTTGCCCATGGTAATTTTACAATTAAGTGTTCTGTTTAACTTTTTAATATATTCTGAATTTATTTTTGCATATGGTTTGAGAGAAAGGTTTAATTGAATTTTTCTTTATATAGATATAGTTTTTCCAGGATTTTCTTCTGTGTGTGTTCCTGGAATTTTTGTTGAAAGTTAATTGACTAAAGATAAATGCATTTATATGGGAGGTTTTAAATTTGTTCCATGATTCTATAGATCTGTTTTTGTGCAAGTACTACACATTTTGATTCTTGAAGGTTTATAGTTTATTTTGAAATCAAGTATTTTAATGGCCAAAGATATTTTCTACTTATCCAATATTGATTTTGCTATTTAGGTATTTTGTGATTGTATATGTGTTTTAGGTTCTATTTCTATGAGAAATATGATTATAGAATTTTGGGATTACACTTTATCTGTAGGTAATTTTAACATGTACTTATTATTACAGATAACCTTACTTATTATTATAAATAGTTTAACATCCATTTATACTACAGCATGTGTGTATATGGTGTGCATGCTTGTGTATGCATATTTGCATGTGTGGGGGCAGTCATGTGTGCAGATGTGCATGCATCTGTGTGCCTGTGTGTGTGCACACGCTTGTGGAGGCCAGAAGACAGCCTCACAAATGTGGTCCGCTTTTTTTGAGATAGGGTCTCTCATTAGCCTTGAATGTGCTATTAAGGCAATACTGGCTGGCCACTGAGCTCCATCTCAACACTGGTATCAAAGGCCAATGCCACCATGCCCAGCATTTCTGTGGGTGATAAGGATCAAACTCAGGTCTTCATGCTTGTGAGACAAACACTCTACAAACTGAGCTATCTTTTCAGACTTGTTTTAATAATTTTAACAATCTTAGCTTTTCTAATCCATGAACATAAACTTGCTTTCAATTTACTTGTGTCTATTTGTGTGGGTGGGTGTGGGTGTGGGTGTGTGTGTGTATGGCCCATGCATGCCAGGTGTGTGCATGGTCAGAGGACAACCTTTCAAGTGTCGTCTGTGCTCTTCAAACTTCTTTGAGACAGGTTTTCTTGCTGCTGCAAACTAAAGTCAGCCTAGCTGGCTCCCATGACCTTCAGGCTTTGGGTTCTTCTGGCTCTGCCTCCTGTGATAGGCATGTAGGAATGTGGCACTTTGTGTTCAGCTTCATGTGGGCTCTGGGAAGGATCAAACTCAGGCTAGCAGCAGGCTTTGCAAACCATCTCCCCCATGATCTCCCCCAACCCTACTTATGTCTTCCCTAGTTTCTGTTTTTCTTTAACTTCTTTAATAATCAAATAATTCATTAACGCTTTATAATTTTCAGTAACAGTGCCAATTCCTTATTTAAATTTATTCCTAAGTATTTTATTATGCATTTTATAACTCTAATGGGATTATTTTCTTGGTTTATCTCTTTTAATATTCTTATATATAGAAATGCTAGAGTTTTTATTTTGATTTTATATGCTGGAAATTATTGAACTTTTTGTGTTGTTTGTTTTGTTTTGTTTGGAGGCAGGGTCTCACTGTAGTAGTAGCTGATCCGAAACTCACGCTATATCCCAGGCGATGTTTAAATTTATGGCAATCCTTCTACCTCAGCCTCATGAGTGCTGGGATTATAGGCATCAGTAACTATACCTGACTTGAGCTTTTTAAACAGTAATTCAAAATTTTTGGTCAAGCCTTTAGAGTTTTCTGTGTAATACCTTGCCATCTGCAAAGAGGCGTTTTTACTTCTTCACACATGATTTGGAAACATTTTATTTCTTTTGCTTAAGTGTTCTTGCTAGGATTTTCAGTTGAATGGACATTTTAAGGATGGCATCCTTACCTGTTCCTCATCTTAGAGAAAAATCATTGATTTCACACTGTTGAGTATGATGTTAGCTGTGGCCTTGTCTCATATGGGGTTTGTTGTGTTGAAGTACTCTCGGGCCTAATTTGTTGAGCATATTTTTATTTTTATCATGAAAGAATGTTGATTTTGTCAGATGCCTCAAGGTCGGTCAAAGGGAATGACTTTGTGTCTTCCCCGTTTCTTCTTGATGACAAGCAGGGTCAGAAGCATTTACTTGGTCCACTGGATTCTCATGAGTATGTGAGAGGTTTTTAAAGGCTGGTTCATATTTTAAATTTGCTTTTAAAATCTGTTTCACTTGTTGTTTTTCTCAAGAATTACCCTGTAATTGTAATTCAGGCATCTGTGCCATTAATCAAGTGCCTGAAATTATTTTTGACAAACATCCATAGGTTTTCACAGTGGACATATTCTGAATAAAGTAAAATGCTGACAGCCTTGGAAGGATAGTTTTCCAAACAACTGCCAGGCACATTGATAATGGCAGGTTCCTAGGCAGAGCTTGAAAAGAACTCTCTCCTATATCTTCTTTCTCTGGTGGCTGTTAAATTATTTGCTTTTACTATGAATGAGAACTCTTCATGTGTAAGGTTATCCCTAAGATGGTTATTTAATATTGAGAATACTGTAAACCAAAACATAATGTTCATTTTTTCTTCAGAGTCAGTCATTTTCAGCATTTTGCTCTTTGTTGCAAACTTATAATGTACTTATTTCTATTTTAATAATAAAGTCTAGGATAGATGTTATATTGTGAATTGCATATACACATTATACAATGGAGTATATTAATAGGCCTTATGTGTATATATATATACATATTTGAAAATAGATTTTAGCAAAATTGAGAAAACTAGTATCATATTATAAAATAACTGAAAAAGATTAATAGTTTAGAGAAAAAGAAATTCAAATGCCAATGGTGTGGCAGTTTGAATATATGTCCCTACAGACATAGTGTTTTATTAAAATTGAGTTTACAGCATCAGCCCCTAGCAGGCAGACTCCTGCCACAGGGGCACATCACTGGGGACGAATTTAAATTCCAGCCTAAAGGTATGCAGAGAGGTTTTGAGCTCTGGCTGTGCTTGCTTATGGCACCAGCGATTTGGTGGCACCTCTGCTTGGATTGATGAATGGGAGCCAGCTTCTTCTGCCATTTGATGGACCTTCCCCTGGATCTGTAAGCTTGAAATAAATCCCATCCTCCCTTACACTGTGTCTGGTTTGGATGTTCATCCAAGAACCATGGAGCTGACTAAAACAAGTGGGTATTTTAAAAAGTTCAGTTTGGGTGGTAATAAATTGGTAATATTCATGTAACCAACTTGCTGAAGTTTTTCAAGAAGTTCAAGAGACAGAAGGTAAATATTGTTGACAATTTTGGGGGGATCATTTAGTCTTAATATGTCAAAAATTTTAATATTGACCCACAATTTTTTACTTAGTATTTGAAATATAAATGCTTTATAGTCTTATAATTGCTTAGTTATTATTCACAGATGCATCAATTTTAGCAAAAGAAACACATCTTAGAAATTGCACAAATTTTGCCTATCTTTTTGCCTAAGGAGGAAATGAGTAATTAGATCTATGTGAATAAAAGGTTTAATTGCAGGGCTGAAGAGATGGCTAAGAGGTTAAGGCTGCTTGTTTATGAAGCCTTCAGGCCTGTGTTTGATTCCCCAGTACCCACATAAAGGCAGACTCACAAAGTGGCGCATGTGTCTGGAGTTCATTTGCAGTGGCAAGAGTTCCTAGTGCATCCTTTCTCAAATAAAAAAATTAAATTAAATTGAGAAAAGGTTTAATTCCAAAAGTTATCTTTGGTGTCAGCATGGCTCATCACATTTGGAATGTACTACATACCTGTAAATAGCGGACCACTCGGCAGACCAGGTCAGGAGCCATGAAGTCTCCAGTGAATCGCCAAATAATATCTGTCAAGATGTTGACCAGTCCTGTGAAAGAGTCTAACAAAAGCACAAAGTGTTTATTTCAGTCTCTTTCTAATTTGTGACAGTATTGTAGTGAAAATGAATTCCTGGGTACATTTCATTTTCTCTTGGCTTATCAGATGACCAGTGAAGAAAAGAAAGGTGACGATGGAAGGAATCCCTTATCTTTAATATCAGAACTAGTAGCCAGCTAGACAAGATTTCAGAAATGACTGAGGAGAAATCGACCTAATCATAGATCAACCTTTTAAGTCACAGATGAGGAAACCTGAGATAAAACAAAAGAAGGCAACATTGAAGAAAACAAAATATATACCTTCAAGAAACTACTCAAAAATTCCCTTCCAATACCTTAATTTTCTACAATATAGAAGTCCCTACCCTGAGATTTCTTCCCTTCAGATTCCATGGCTTTTCTCCCATGGATAGAATGTAGTAAAATCAAATTAGTGGGCACAATGTGTAAAGATTTCTGTGTCAAAAATATTAACACTTAGTAGAAAGTATCTAGTATACAATACATAGCACTGGACAACCAGACAGACAAAATGTGCCTGGTGGTATTATATTATATTATGGTATATTATATTATGGTATATTATTCAGGCTTTGTCATTGGTCCTTTCGGTGGTAACATAAGTGTATGAAAGCATTACCACAGTGAGGAGAGGAAGACTACCCACTAACCAGGATGTCGGATCACAACTTCTATGACTCATACCACTATTGTTGCTTCTTAATGTCCAATTTGCCAACTCTTTCTCTGAATTTTCTTCTTTGTCTCTTATGTGTTGAATAATCTTACTAATTTTTCTATCTTACAGTCTTCTCATTGCCAGCCTCACCTGTTTTAAGACAAACCACTGGAAATTTGAGTCTTGGTTGTTGCAAGGAATACTTTTTTTTTAACCTGTTGCAGTGCTATGGTTTGAATTTATGTATACTAGGCAAGGGTTTTACACCTGAGGTATATATCTAACCATTGTTCAATTTTTTAGCATATATTATTTAAAATATTGAGTTTCATTATTACATTTAAATACATGTATATAACATATATTACTCATATCACACTCCATTACTGTGTCCTCCCAACCCTTCCCACTCCAGCCCATTTCTTCTTTTCAAATATTTTCATGTCTTTTGTTTGTTTGTTTGTTAAACATAGATTCAACCCATGAGAGGAAATGTGACATTTGCCTTTCTGGGTTTGGCTTATTTGGTCATGATTTTTAGTTCCATTTGTTTTCTTACAAATGACATTTTGTTCCTACTTGCTAAATTCATACAGTATATACAGTATATTTGAACCATATTTAAAAATCCACTGATGAACATCTAGGCATATAACTTGGCTACTGTGAATAGTCACACCAACATGGATGTATAGGTATCTCTGTTTTATGCTGACTTTTATTCTTCTAGGTATATGCCCATGAATGTTACAGTTGCATCACTATGGTAGCTCTATTTTAGTTTTTGTGGAGGACATCCATATGGCTGCACTAATTTGCAGTAACCAGTAGTGTATAAGAACTCCTTTTCCTTGAAACCTTGCCAACATTTATTCTTGTTTCTTTTATTGACAATAGCCATTCTGATTAATGATTTGCATTTAAAGAACTATTTTTTGAGAAGGCCAACTATGTACTTTGTGTCAAATTGACATTGGGCACTTTCTGTCCTACAAGAACAGCTGTCTAACCTCCCAATAAAATCTATGCAAGGTATGAGCTTGCTTCTCTTGACCTCTGACCTATAGTCTACACCACTTACCACTCTCTGGTGCTTTCAGATTTCTTAAATAGAATGGGAACCCGTAACCACAGTATATGATCAGGGAACTGGGAACTCACAGTGAAGGAAGTGTAGAGTTGGGTTCATGAACATTGACCTCACTGTTTGTATCACATTACATAATGCAGAAGCAGCTGCCCTGAGGTGGACTACTAAAGACACTGATGAAGTGCAGCTTAAAGGAATGCTCTGAAGACAAATGGGAAGCATCCTTTGGAATGCAGCTCATGCACTCACATTCCCCCTTTATGGTGCCTGCTGGGATGAGCCTCAAAACCAGGCACAGTAATGGGAGGAAGGGATTTAGAAGTTACAGAACCAGGGGAAGTTCCATAATGGCAAAAGAGGCTGGCCCCCTTTCACAGGTCTAAAGAAAGAGAGAGAGAGAGAGAGAGAGAGAGAGAGAGAGAGAGACCATCACCAACACCACACACACACAGACACACACACACACACACACACACACACACACACACACCAGCAAATAGGCAGAGGAGGAAGGAAGAGAAGAGATTTTATTCCCCTGAGCTTTCTTTTAGATCCTGCCCCCTACTGAGAGGGCTACCCACTCTGGAGGAAATGCTCACTCTGGAGGAGGGACCTCCTCCTTTAGTTAATCCTTTCTGTAATCAACCCACTCAAGATTATGTGGATTATTAAACAGGTCAAGTTGACAACAAAACTAAACCATCACAGGTCTGAGAACCAAGAGACAGAGGAAAGGCCTTAATAAACATCACTCCCAATGACCCACTGTGGCCTCCAAATCTTAAAGTTGTTAAAGGTTGTGTGTCTCTCTGTTTCTCCGTAGGTAACAACAGTAAGAAACTCAAGGACAGGTACTTTGGAATTACAATAGAATTGCCAAAATCTTGGAAGTCATATGGCAACTCTGGGCTACAAGAGAAGCTCCTCCTGATCTAGGCAGACATGTTTAGGGCCTAAGTGTTGTGGGTTGTGACCAATCAAATAGGAAAGCAACAGAGCTTCACCTGGAAAGAATGGCCTAAGTGAATGCATAGAATGGATATTGAAATTGCTTGGATACTCTCTGTTAGTTTACTTACTTCTTAATTAAAAGTAATTGGAAAATAACTGATGCTTCTATAAAGCTAAGCAGCTCTATGATCAATGATAGTGTATTCTGGTAAAATCCGTTTCTCCCCTGGAACTTCATCTTAAATAAGCCTATCTCTGGGAGACGTGGAACTGTGCCACAGCATTTGTTAGTTGCTATTAAGCAAATGATGCTAGCCCTGATTAGTTACCTTAGTAATCGAGAATGCTGTAAATAAGCTTTGCCTAGTGGTAATTAATAGGACCTTGGGTACACAGAGTATTTTAAAGGGCTAATCACTTGTATGTATTACCCTTGCTTCCTACAATTCATTCTGTGAGAGATCCAAGGAAACTGTGGGAACCAGGAAACCACAGCAGACTCTCAGTAGTTGTTTGTGCTTCTTTTGGTTTATCTCACAAGTGGTAATGTGGGTTTCACTTGAAGCATAAACGTGTGTCATGGGAAGATGGAGGAGTCCAGTGTGAGGTGAAGGCTTGGTTGAAACTGAAGATCAGAAAGGATCAGTTAGGTGGAAAAAGATGTGAAGGACATTGACTCTGGACAAGAGTACAGAGGTGAGAACAGCAAGTGAGGAATGATATTCCTTCTATACATACAAAACCACCAGTTTGTTGTTGATGAAACTTAAAACAGGAGCTAGAGAAAAAAAGAATGACTTTTCAGACTCTTAAAGCAGCTTAAACTTTCCCTTTAAACCAAAGATAATAAACATTTGTATATTAAACATGTGAGAGGTGTGTATGTGTGTGTGCATGTGTGTGTGTGCCTGCGTGCCCGCGTGCACGCGTGTGTGAGCAGGTGCTTGCCTGCCCCTGTGCACTTGTGGATGATAGAGGACAACCTCAGGTGTCTGTCCTTGTCCCCCCTTGTTAGTGGCAGAGTTTCTGGTTCTTCACTTCTGTGAGAACCAGGCTAGCTGTCCTGTGAACACCTAGATGATTCTCATGACTTTCTTTTAGCCCTAGGCTGGTTGGATTAAAGACATTAATTAATTAGTGCTTTAGAATTCAGGTTTTAATGGGTTCTGAAGATTCAAACTCTGGCACTCACAATTGTATGGTGAGTTCTTTATCCACTGAACCATTTCTCCAATGAAAGCAAGTGTTTAAATAGATTTCTTTAGGTGCTGGAGGGAAGATAAAATTGGTATGTCCTATCATTTAGATTAGTTAGGGAACTGGGAGAAGTTTAAGAATGATAATTAGTGTCCAGTGCAGTGAATAGAAGCAAGGATATGGGGAAGGGTATATAATTTGTAAGGTAAAATGAGTCTGACGAGTGGTCATTGAATTCTTGAATATAATGTAATTATGTTCCTTCTGCCTTGGTGTACCTTTTGCCTTACAGCACAGATGACCAATTTTGAAAAGCATTGTTTAGAGATGCTGACTGATCGTAAGCTAGGCTCTTTGCCCAATTTCCTCAGTGACCTGGTTAGACTCTTACCAAGAACAAAGATGTATGCATAAGAAATGCTGGCCATAGCATTGAAGACAATAAGGCCAGCAACTAACTGCCCACAGAACTGCTGCAGATTTGTTGAAGACAACAGATGGGCATAAAGAAATTACATTTGTGAACAGAATGTATGTACATTAATAATAGCAGCTGATTCAAGATGAAAACATTGGCTATAGAAATGATGCACATACATATGCCATACTCATCTTAATATAAAATATAAATATGCACCTGTCATTTGTTTACTCGAAGGCCAAGACTTTTATTTTAACATATCATCTTTTATTTTGCATAGAATATACCAATGATAAATCTTTCTTGAGTTCCAATTTTGGTACTTCTAAATTGGAGTGAGAAGTTAAGGCAACAGCAAAGCATCCTGAAGCAGAATCTTCTTGCAGGGTTTTTATAATCCTCCTTCATCTTTTGCAGCTGGATCCCTTGAGCTTAGTTCTATTGAAGCATTTTTAGTGACACTAAAAAATGCCAAGACTTTGAAAACTATGTATCTTAACTTTCATCAAAAGAGCAGCTCTTCAATGTTAGATATATCATATATTTTAAAGTATGAATGCCAGAAAATAGTTTGGGAGTAAATGCTTGAGTCTCTTATAAGGCAAGAAGTGGGAGCTGCAATGGACAGGCTCACCAGGAAGCTTCTTGCTGGTTTCAGTTTTCAGCTAGTCTGGGTTTGGATGGAAGAATGGGAATGACGATTAGGATAGTGAGGCAGGAAAGAAGACAGATAAAAATGGCTGATGGACACCAATTCTTGTTTTCTGCCCATCTTCACCTCTTCACTAGACCATTTCCTACCTTAACCATCTCTGTGGGCTCTCTAAGTACCTAACCTGAAGAATATCTTCCATTTCCCTAAGTTTCAAGGTTATTTCCTCAATGAGAACTTTTCTATTACATTTGATTTGGTTATTTGCCCTGGGCCTCCCCTCTACCCTCTCTTAACAGTACCAGCAATCCACTCATGCATGCTTCTTTTGAATTGCACACTCTGCCATCATACATGAGAGCAGAGATCTCTTTTTTACTCACTTCCACATCTTCTGGCACTACAACTGTGACATTACATGACACTGGCTTGGTAAAATTCTTTTGAGTGAATATAGTATTACTCGATTGTAGCATAGGTGATTTCACAGAGCAGAATAAGCCACATCAAATATTTGCTTCACTGTAGATAGAAGTAATGATTATAGCACCCAGATACCAGAAGGCAGAGAATGATTGGAAATTTAATCCCCAAACAGATTTCTTTTAAAAGCTCCTGGGGATTCTAAGATCTTTGCTAGATTGCAGTCTTGTGATTGGTTAAGGCTATCCCTTAATCAGGTGCATAATCTCATTTCCTTTTATAGTGCTTTCTAAGGTGCTCAGTGCTTATAGGTAAAGGGGTAAATGTTGACTAACTAAATACATTTGTCTGTATTCTTAAAAATGTCAAGGTCATTAGTATAGGGTCCTTCCTACAGAGAGAGAGAGAGAGCAAGTTGAGACACCATTTCTTTTATTTTTGTCATATATGTAACAATGTTTTACTCTTTGTGGTTATATGAATGTATGAATGTGTGTGTGTGTATATATACAACTTAGTGTGCTTGTCCTCTCCTGTCTACTTTTGAGACAGGATCTCTATTATTTTTTTCTGGTACATGTGTGTCAGTCTATTCATCCCTCAGGCTTCTGGATTTTCCTGGCTCCATCTCCCATTGATGTAGGTGCATTGGGATCACAGATGCATGTAGTAAGTACTTTGCACCCAACTTTTCATGGGTGTTGGGAAATGAACTCAGGCTGACAGTCCTGCAAGCAAGCACCTTTAACCACTAAGCATCTCCTTAGAGCCTTGAGTCACTGTTTCTCAGTTTCTAATGCTCCTTGCTTCTGCTTGGACCATTCTGTGCAGAGAATGGGTGCAGGAATGACTAAGAGCAAACTGAAAAGCTCTTTTTCCTGACAAGTGAGCAGCACATGAACTTTGTATAATGGACAAAGAAGATATTGAATCCATCCCCTATTTTTTTTTTTTACTTTTCTGTTAATATAAGGTTCTTTTAGCTGTAGCTGAGGGGTTTTCTGGTTTTCCTGGAGGAATGCTGTGAGACACAATATCAGTGGTCTATCTCCAAATCATTCAGTGATTTGATTCAGATCTTCCCAATGTCTCAAGAATTGTTATAAGGTAGGGTGAGGCAGGTGCATGGGCTGGTGATCAGATCTTATTTACTTGTGGTTGTATAGGAAATTGCTTTTGATATTATCAAGGGTCCTTTTCTGTCTCACATTTCTGACAATCAGATACTTGTAGACACTCTAAATGGATGTAATAACACTTGCAGACCTATGCAAACATTGACTTTATTATAGAATTTGCATTGCACAATTTCAAATCAGGTGCTTATTTGCCATTTAAAATTATTTCTCAAAATATTAAATTGTCTTTCTGTTTTAGTTTGTTTTGCAATCCCAATATAATTCTGGCACTGTGCCTTTCACCAGGATTAAGTACCAGCTGAGTTAAATGGCCTAAACCGTCAACTCCCTGGCTCTCTATTAGTCCCAGGGAAGTGGCCCACACCTCAGTCATTACTGCTCAATGAGGTAAGAAATCATGACATCCATTATCATTAGAGCAAGCTCTTCACAGAAAGCTTTATTCTGGGATTTTCCAATAGTCTTGCCAAGTCACACATGTTACCAGTCTCTTTTTCTCCTTTAGCTCATCCCCTTCCTGTGCGCACACACAGCAAATAAATAAAAATCTTGTTTTAAATTTAAGAAACCCAATCTTAGTTTTTCCTAAATTTGTGGAGACTTCCTTTGTGAAAAGTCCTAATATGTAGCCTACTTTAGAGCTGCCAAGAATATTGTGTATTCTGCAGAGTTTGGATGCCATTTTCTGTTGATATCTTTCAAGTCCATTTGATCCATGATGCCATTTAACTCCACTGTTTCTCTGTTTTCTGTTTGAATGACCTGTGTATTGGCAACAGTGGGTGTTGCAGTTACCTTGTCATTGCGGGGACAAATTACCCAACCAAAGCAGCTAAAGGGGGGGAGGTTTTGATTCTGATCTACAGGAAGCTCCAGTGACAACCATGGCATGAACAGAGGCTGGACATCACCTTCCTGTAAACATCAGGTGGAAAACAGCAGCAGGACAATGAGCCAAGTTCTGGCAAAGAGGAGTTGGAGATAACACCTCTAAGCTTGCTTGAAACAATACATCTCTACCAGCAAGGCTCCACCTCCCAAATTGCCATCAGCTGAGAACCAAGTATTAAAAACATGTGAATTCATATGTGACAGCTAATTCAAACCACCACATTCTTTCCTTGGTCCCCATAGACTGATGACCATTCATGATATAAAGTGCAGTTCATTTGGTCCAACTTTAAAAGTCCCATAGTTTTTTTCAATCCCAGTACTTACTGCTTAGATTTCCCCATAGTCCATGGTCTCTT
The DNA here is from genome assembly GCA_004024765.1 of Zapus hudsonius. NCBI lineage: Eukaryota > Metazoa > Chordata > Mammalia > Rodentia > Dipodidae > Zapus > Zapus hudsonius. Next base: position 26,921 of record PVHP010001933.1, on the reverse strand, counting down.
ACTATGAGCTGTAAAACTAAAAAAATAATGCCACAGAGAAAACATTTCACACTGCAGAAGATAGCGATAGGCAAAGCAAGAAAAAAAAATCAAAGCAATACAATATCTAAATCAAACAGGGCAAACATCAAATCCTGTTGCTACAAGTTCAACATCATCAGTGACAAAATCTCTGCCTGAGTTTCCAATTCCATCCCTCCATCTGGCCTGTTCACAGCCTGGGGACCAATTCATTCCAAGAGGGCAGCTCTCCTTGCCAACCATCCCAGTCTTTGGGTGTGTGGGGGGGGGCGGGTTACTGAAAACCCTGATTCATCCTCATGGCTCCATTGGGCTTCTGCACAAGGACTACAAGCCTGCTTCATATTGTCCAGTGATCATTTTGAAAAAAGAAAACTACATTGCAAACCAATGACTCTCTTTTTCCTGCATTTGCTATACTTCTGTAGCAAATCTGTTAATCCAATGGGGAATAAAGCCAACTTTGAAGAGCAGGACATTCTTTCATCATTCAAGTCCTCTATATTCAAAAGGTTCAGCATACTTTTTGTTGTCCCAATTCAGAACAATTGGCCAATCTCAGTGCTGGTAATCTCTCAAACAATTGCAGATGAATGAACACTGTCCCCAGCCTGTAATGTTCATCTTTTTCTGTGCTACATCCTTCTGCTCACACCAGCCCATGTCTATGCAGCACAACCCTGCAGTTAACAATATTGTTGAGTAACACAATGAAATATTTGAAACCAGGACCACTGAAGCATTTAGGAAGAGATCCTTGCATTTGTGGCCTTTTCTTCATCATCTTTCACAATGGTGACATCCTCCAAGGCCCCATACAAATTTCATTCCTTCCACAACGTTTCCATGTGCTTTAATGATTTTTTATCACTTTATTCAACACTAAATAGACAATATCTATTGTCTACTGAGTACTTAGATAGTAAACCATGTGCTGGGGATACAAGGAAGAACATGCATTCCTTTCTTCAGCCTTCTCACTTTTTAGTCTTCAAAGGGGATATGTAAAATAATTAACCTTCAAGCTGAATGATATCTGTCCAGTGGAAAGGTAACTTATCAGGTCTGCTAGAGGAGGTACTGTACAGACAAGTAGGTTTCATGGAGTCCTCTATGGACTTTGTGTGTTGAAGAATGAATAGGAAGGACTTTGCTAGATGAGAAGAGGAAAAAAGGTGCAAAGCAACATATCAAGGCACATGGAATTATGGGCTGAAGACTGTTAAATGAATTTATGAGTTTTAAAAATTAGACTATGAAAATGTTCATGGATAGGATCAAATCTGAGTACCCAGAAATACAGGGTAGAGGGCAAGCAAAGGAAGAGTTCTCTCAAAAGTAGTAGTTGAGAGACTTAGTTTTAAACATTCAACAGATTCTCAATTTTAAATGTGAAAAGTCACTTTGGATCTAGAGGAAACCTCTGAAAGACATCAAACTCTCCTTTAGCTGAAGCAGTTATAACCAGAGCTGAGCAGTGGTTAGCCATTTGTTGCCTCTGTACTTTCTGCCCTGCTCATCACCCCACTCCTGGGTTCTCACACTTGCCTCTCAGGAGGATGTGAATTAGAGTAAGCGTGATTGGGCCTGGCCTGTGATATAGCTATTATCCGAATTGTTTGCCTTGTCATTACTCTATGACCTTGGACAATTTACTTAGACATCTGGGGTTTTAGTTGCTACCTTAGAAAATAGAGATAAGTATACTCACTTTGTCAAGATATTAGTAATGTGTGGAGCTTTCAAGTAGCTTGTATAAGGACTAAATATCACAAAATTTTGGAAGATGTGCACTAACAATAATGTAAGCTTTCTTTCCTTTTCTTCCCATTTTCCTTTCTACCCTCTTCCCTTTTCTTTGTCAGTTCTAGGAACAGAATTTTGGAAAGAGAGAACCTAGGAGATACTGAAGAGATTCTGAGTAGCTGATGGACAGACTGAGGGACAGCAATGTCTGTAGCTCCCAACTAGCTTGTCTTAGGAGGAAGGGACTGTCCCAACACTGGAGGCAATACAGCAAATATCTCAGGCTCTTTCTCAGAGATTCAGCTCTGGGCAGATTGATGGAGTTCCCATGTTTTACCCTTGCACTGGCCTGCCCAGCATTCTATAGTGACCCCCTTGGCTCCTTCTCTCTGCCACCAACCTCACTCCCAAGAAGGAACTTCTCTGTCTTCGAGCCAGACTTACCCAACTGGTTTATTCCATCATCACCAAATTGAAAGCATTCTTAAGTGTGAACAGACACAACTGATGAACTAATTCTCTGGAGGTAATAACTAAAGCCATTTCTTCTCCCGGCTGCATTTTCCTGTTCATGGAGGCATCCAACTTTGTCCCAGGAGCTACAGTACTGAAAGGATTCTAGGCAGTGTGGAATGCAGAGAGGAACAGAATGGAATGGCTGCTTTCTCATGGTCACACAGCACAGTCAAAATCCCATGCACCTTCCCTAATGCCCAGTCTCGCGTTCTTGACTCTGTTAAAAGCTATCTTCTGTTTGGTTACCCTGGGACTTCCTTTATTAAAAAAAATCTTTATTATGAATAAGTTTATACATTGTATGAGCAAATCTTGTGACCGTGTCCCTGTTTCCCTCTCTCTGTCCCTACCCACTGGGGTCTTCTTCTCTGAGTGTGAAGAGGGTGTGATAGTGAGCCCTGCAACATTCCACCACCACCAGTACCTGGCATGAAGAACAGCAGCTTGATCAATAAATATGATGCAAATGCTGAGAGAAATAATATTCTTCTCCATTACCAAGCTAACTGTCCCAGTAAAGAAATTGCCTTGGTTCTGACAGTTTTATTTTCCCTGATTTGTCAGGCTGAAAATCAGGGTCTAAATGATGCCTGAATGGAAGCATAAAAGGTACATGATTGGCAGAGGCTCAACTCCTTTCCCTCCGAATCAGAGGCCCTTCCTCCATAAGCTGGCTAGAGCTCCAGCTCTGTGCCCATCAGTTATGTTCCCTGGCTCAGAGCCTTGCTGTGCAGAAGTTGGCAGTAAACATGCCCGGAACCATGATGGCCCTCATTTATGATGTGCTTCTGATAGAAAGAGGGGGCTGAGGCAGCGGTGCCCAGGTCCTTTCCCTCCATCCTGTTCTCACCTCTTCCCTCTGCTGGATATCAAAAATTTAATTACAATCAATTAAATGTTATTATACTCTTGGTAGTACTCTTCAAGCTCTATAAATATTGCATAAGGTCAAGTTCTGTGTTTTGGGGGACACATAGCTGGCATATGGTCCTCAGCGTCAGCTCTTGGCTTTGGACATCCACCCATATAAATGTCTTGGGTCCCTTCTTGCTTGCTGTTGTTGGCGTTGCAAAGTGCACTGTTTCCTTTTTCCTCCTTTGGCCACATCTGCCTCAGAGGCATGGCTCTTCTTCAGAGCTCTGACTTGAGCTTTCCTTGTCTCAGATTCCACAAGGTTGCAATGAGGATGGGATAAGTTAGATGCATGGGATAGAAATAATGCATTGCATCAATGGATGCTTTAGGCAAGTTATTCTCATAAGTATTATTGGAGCACCTCTGAGAGTCAGAGTCCCTTTATCAGGCCAAATGACGCCAAGAATGTATGTGCATTTTTTACTCTTCACCTGTGTTGAGTACTCGGCCTTTGGAGAGAGTCTCTGTAAACACAATCTTTGAGCACAAAGATTCCTTATACCGGAAATGCCAAATAAGCAACATTAGATAAGATATTCAGATATACTAAAAGAATTTATGAAAAGGTCATAAATTTGATGGTATTTAAAAGTATCACCAAAGCGAGGTGTGGTGGAGTTCAAGGCCAGCCTGAGCCACAGAGTGAGTTCCCCATCAGCCTGGGCTAGAATAGGACCCTGCCTCAAAAAAAAAAAAAAAATCAAGGAAGCAAACAAACAAAAAAGTATCTCTAAGAGAAAAGATATATTTAAAACAAAACAAATTATAACTTGTAGAAATAAAAAAAAAACAGTAATTAAAGTTAAACTCCCAATGACCATCTTTATGATTGGAACCAAATGAAAAGACAATTATCCAAGTTACAGATTGTTCAGGAGAAATTACCCAGAAGTCAGGAGGAGAGACAAAGAGGTAGAGCTAAGAGAAACTAAGAAGCATGAAATGAGGAATCTTACTGCATGTCCGCAAGGAGATAGCAGAGTGACAGGAGCTCTGAGGCAGCGGCTCCAGATTGCCATGCCTGGTAGAGGAGGCAAGAAGCCTGGAAAATCACAGCCCATGTGGCTGTCAGTCAAAGCCACACCTTTAGGCTGAATCACAGGCCATCATATGTAGAGGCCTTGGGGATAGGGACTTTCTGGTAGAATACCTTAAGGTTTTTAGTTTCTTTATTTTCTTGTTTCTATTATGGATCTTATTATATGAATATATCAGGTGTTGGATTCCCTTTGGGCTACCCTCATACACCCCTTTCCCTCTTCCCCCAACCCACTGAGGGCCTTCCTCAGTGGGGCTATTTGTATTTACTGTGGGGTCATGAATGCATCAATCAGTAATTTTTGTAGGGGAGACTGCTCCAGGATATTCCTTCCCACCCATTTTCCACAATTTTCTCTGAGTCTTGGTAGGTATAAAACCACTTTAGTGATAAGGAATCACCTTGAGTTATATATATCACATGTGTGTATTATAACAGGTTATATTCTTTTATTCCCTTGCCCCAGCTCCTGTTACCCTGGGGACCTTCCTCAGTGGGGTTATGGTATTCATTGTGGGGTCATGAAGGCCTCAGTCAGTCCCTATGTTGGCAGGGGGCGGACACTGTGCCTTGAGGTATGCCTACTCACTCTGTGGCTCTTGTAATTTTTCCACCCCGTCTTCCACAATAAAAAGAAGACTTAGAGAGACTTAAGTTGGACATGAGACTAATACCAGAAAGAAGCTGGCCATCTAAATTCATGTTGACATTTCAATTAACATTTACTGAACCCTTAGCAGAGGCCAGAAAGATCACCCAGGATTGAAACTCTTTCCTGCTGTTCTTGCCCAGTCTTCCTGAGGCCTACTGTCACTTCTGTCTAGAGTCTCGGCTGGACACAGGACTAGACACACAAATACTTGCTTTCAGGAAAGAAGAAAAGGGTAACCCCTAAAGCATAGGGACAAAAATGTTAAAATTACAAAAGAGCAATGCTCGACAAATATGAACTAAAAGTGAGATTCTCAGGATAGATCAATAAATGGAAGACCTACTTTAAAGCTAAAAGCATTACTACAGATTAAAATCGGTATTATACAATTGATCAAAAAGTTCAATTCATTAGGAAAAGGTAAACCTGCTAGAGTAAACAAAGGAAAAATAACAACGTAACTATAGGGAGAAATATAGAAACCTAACCTGGTAGCTGTATACTTATTTATACATCAGGTAGATTTTCAAAATCAGTAAGGTGAGTATGGTAGTTTGAAAGTAAAGTGTCCACTATAGTCTCGTGTTTGTGATTATGCCTCATATTTAATCCCCAGTTGGTGGCAATTTGGGAGGTGGTATCTTCTGGAAGGAGGTCTGTTGCTTTGGCAGGCTTGGGGGTGTTATACCCCTTGCTGATGCTAACCAGCTACTCTTGCTACTGCATCCCAGCTGCTGAAGTAAGATGGGAAATTCAGCTTCTGCTACCTATGCTCTGCCATGCTGCATGGGACTCAAGAGTGTCAACGAAAATAAATCTTATCCTCTTATCTGCTGCTTTAGGCTGGGTAGTTTATCCCAACATTGAGAACTTAACTTATAACAATGAGGGACATTTTCCCATATTGTAAAAAATGTTAATCTAATGCAAATATATAAAATGGTAACTTCTCAAATCTGGAAAATACATAATTTCAAGAGGACATGGAATAGTATTGACTTTTATGTATTAGATAATGTCAACTTTCATCCAGTTAAATTGGGCACTTAACTGAGGAAAACTAACAAAAATAAAACTAAGCGAATGTAATGATTTTGGCAATTAAAATGAAATACTTATAATTAACAACTAGTCAAAACAGAAGTCATGATAGAAATGAGAACTTAATCACAAGATGGAGATTAAAATAACACAAAAGTTTTGAGATGAAACTAGAGAATCCTTGAGCAATTATTATACCTCTAAATGCTCATGTTACTCATGTTATAAAAGAATAAAATAAATTATAAAAGCATCTAAGTTAACTTCAAAAGGAAAGAAGTGATGTTACCAAAAATAGTATACTAAGAAACTCTAAGTCCTCCATTCTTATAGCAATCATAAACTGTCAAAAAGACTAGCAGAATTAACTGTCACAGATCTCTAGGATACAGTATAAAGCTTACAATAACCAGGGAATAGCTGAATGAAGAAAGAAGTTGCTGCATAATGGTAAGAGTACTGTAGTGGTTTGATCCAGGTGTCTCCCATAAACTTAATGTGTTCTGAATGCTTGATCCCCATGTGATGGCAGTTTTAGAATTGGAACCTTGTTGGAGGTGTGTCATTGAGGGTTGGCTTATAGGGGTTATAGCTGGCTTCCCCTTATCAGCTTTTAGCACACCTTCCTGTGGCTGTTTGCAGGGCTGTAGTGGAGGTGATGTCCACCCTCTGTTCATGCTGTCATTTTCCCTGTCATCATGGAGTTTCTCCTCGTGTCTGTAAGCCAAAATAAACCCATTCCTTTACTACACAGCAACTAGAAAGCTGACCGCAACAAGTGCTATGGCATTTTAAATTGCCCACTTCTCATATTCTCTCCCAGATCATTGATGACTATGATGATAACCCTCTACTGTTACAGGCTGCTAGTACCACAGGGGGAAATAAGGACCTTATTCTCAAAGGCTTCTGCTTGTATTTTGACATATTTGCAATTTTTCTGAAGGACTGACATAAGCAAGCCTTTGCTTCACCTGATTTGGAGTGCTCAGAAGGATTAGCAGCATTTGCCAAAAATATGGAAAAGCAATGTTATTAGTCATGGAAGTCTGAATAAAGAATAATAGGACAAATTATAGGTCAAAAATATTGGGAAGGAAGAGACTGGGAGACAGGATGTGTGGGAGAATGAGTTGACTCAAGAAGGTCACATGAATGGTTAGAGATGAGTGTAATTTCCAAAAAGGCATGGGAAGACCCTCGGTTGTGGCCTCTAGGTGGCTCAGATGGAGGGAAAGAACCAAGAGGGGCACAGAGAACTTCTGGAGAAACAATTGCCAAATTTGAAGGAAAACATGAATATACACTCATATAATAAACCCAACAACATGCAAACAGGGTAAATGTCTGTTTATATACACCATGACATATTATAGCTAAGATTTTTTTTTTAAAATATATATTTATTGTCCATAATGAGTTACATTATTTAGTGGGCAAACCATGCGTTGTTATCCCGAATTCCCCAATCCCCCCCTCCCCGTCCCTGATCAGTTGTATATCCTCCTCCGTGGGCTGTCTGTATTAGTCCTTGTGGCAAGGGATCCTGTATATCTTAGTACTCATCCCGGTCTTCCTGGC
>PVHP010001933.1:0-19310 GCA_004024765.1 Zapus hudsonius | reverse complement strand
AGATTTTTAAAGACAAAGACAAAGGCAGAATCTTGCAAACAATCAACTGTATGTAGTGAGCTGGATCGCCCCTTGGCATTCCTCCACCTACTTCTGTTGAAACTTTTTGAATGAATGAGGAAAATCCAGAAATCTGTTTACTAGATTACCCACTTGTATATGGTTTTAGGTTAGTGATCTAAGGACAGGAGTCAGCTGCACATTTGAAAAGTTGAAGTGAAAAGAGGCCATTCTGGTCAGCAGGCCGTGGATGGACAGATGTGTGGCAGCTACACCTTCCGCAGCAGTGTCATTGACTTCACTCTCTGTTTCCAATCCATCAGCAAGTCTACTTGTTAGAACTTTCAAATACCCAGAGTACTGGTCTAAGCCATATCTAACCCCCGCCCCCCCCCCCGCCCAGAATCAGTAGAAGACTCTGATCTTTTGATCAAAACCTGGAATGAATCAGGATGTCCAAGGAGTAGATGGTTTAGGAGAAGGAGGTAACAAAAGCAGCTTGGGAGAGAGAGAGAGAGAGAGAGAGAGAGAGAGAGAGAGAGAGAGAGAGAGAGAGAGAGAGAGAGAGAGAGAGAGAACATCTAATAGAGATGTATATTTAAGTCTAGGTTTAGGAAGCTGCTCTATGAAATCACTAAAGAAGTACTGTGTCTCTGAATAAAACTCTTAGACATTCAATACTAAGAGAGACCAGGGAAGATGAGGAGGAAGGGAGGGAGACAGAAAAGCAGGAACCAGCGCACTGGCAGAAAGGCCTGGAGAGTGTGTTGTCCTGGAGGTTGAGCTAAGAAGGCTGTGCAGTGAGGAGATTGACCTGTCATAGCAGTCCTTCTGATAGTCAAGGTGACTTCAGACTGCACACCAGTTAGCTAGCTAACTGAAAACACAGAAACCAGAGAGACATAGAAAGTTAGGAAAGGAAGATCATGTTTTATCATCACTTAAGGCATTTATTTACATTCTTGATGTATCCTTTCTTATTCTTAAATGCAACCCTATGGTTTTTACTCAGATTGTTTTCTATATTGCATTACTACAAATGTCTGAGTGACATTTTCGTTGTGTTGTATCTCTGAGTAGATTTACATGTGGCATTTAGTGCTCTTGCTGTGTTGAACATATCAGTTGTTTACAATTTTCTGCTGCTATAAATAGCTGAGTGATGAAGATCTCTTTGCCAAAAGTTGTACCAGCAGTTTTAGATGATTTCCTCAACATCAACAATCAAAACTTTACTTTTTCAAAGAAACACACATTTTAAAGTCAGTTTTAGCCTCTTGTAAATAAACTTATTAAACACAGCTTTTCACACATTCCATTCTGATTCTCTAGACCCTGAACTGGTACTTGTAGTTTTTGCTCTTATATCCTAACAGTTAACTTGCTCTTTGTTGGAAAGGAGGAATGCTAGTCCTGGGGAGGGTCAGGTGAGTGTGAAACTTGGACCTCTGAAGTGTTACACATCATCTTTTGGGTTCTCCTAGTTTACATATATTTCTTCTCCTGAGCAAAGTACCTCCCTCCCCAAAGCAGGTCTTAATTCACACCACTGAAAAACATGGTATTGACCCACACTCCCCACCTAGATTGTGACCCAGGCTTGTCATGCATGCTGTTAGAGTCTGTGTGGAGAGATCCTGTGTGAAACAAACATTTGGGAAACCAAGAGTAATTCAGTGGGGAGAGATGAAGCATGGGAAAAACAGACAAGGCAGCCCACACTTGTAGGCAGATGTGGTTTCAAAGAAGACTGCAACCCGATTGTAATAAGCCTCAGGGTGGTTAGATCCCTTTCTGAGGAACATTGTTCTTGGAGGAGATTTGTTCTACCTTTGCATTAAAAAATATTAGGATTACCTTAGAGGAGAGAAAAAAATTTAAAAGATGTTGCTGTTTCCACAGCCAAGCTCTCTTGATGATAGGTATCGAAAGCCAAGCCACTTTTTCTTGAGTGTTGAGAAAACACCATTTCCCCAATTATTTCAATTAATCAAGCTTTATTTTATTTTTTTAAAAATTCATATATATTGTATGATGAGTAAAAATTGAGGGATTATTTTCTTGTTCATTGCTAGTCTGCCTATAGGCTTGTAGAGCAGAGGAGATCCTACACTCCACACTGTGGAATGGATTCCATCATGAAATGTGTTCAGCTTTGGGAACTTCCTTCCGCAGTTGTTCACCAGAGTGATTTTCGCCTTATCCTCCAAGTTGTCACAAAGCACACGTCTTGACATTAGATGCTGATTACTCCTCCACTTCCACTACTCAGTGACCATCAAGTTCTATCTACTAAATGCTTTTAAAATATATCCACCTATATTGCCATTGTTTGCTAAGGTGTCATTCTCCACTCTCGTCATTTGTCAGTCAGCTGAGAACTTGATAACAAGTATTGATGCTCACATGTCAGCCCAGATATTCTGACCCAACTGGTCCAGAATAGCATCTCAGGAATCTATGGACTTCCAAATATACCCATTTGAGTGTAATATCAAGTCAAGCTTGAGGATCATGGAACAGATATAGATGTGAGGTTAATTTTAGATCATTACCATCACCTCATGACTATTAAACTTATCTCCTGAGTTGTCATCCTCCATCATGGCTCCAGTTGGCTCTTCACACCTTATCAAAGGGAATACTTGTGGAAAGCCAACCTGATTATTTATATAGCTTCCATAATTATGACTGGTTGTTAACCCTTAAGAATCACTTGAAAGACAACCACATGGTCTCTCCTTCACTACCTCAGGATCTCCTCAGGATCATGCCTATTTCTCTCCTTACCAGCTTTGCCTCCAGCAGAGTCTTTGGCACTCATGAGAGAAACATCCCAAGACAGTTGTATAATCCCATTTTCTTGAAGGCCATGTAATTTTTTCCATACAATAAATTACATATGAATTTTTGTGACATTGTGCCGATTCTATAAAAGCAAAAATAATGTAATTTAAAAAGCAATTACTGTGCATTTTGTCATGAAAATAATTTCTATAGAACTGTTACTATAGAGACTTGTTATCTCTATAATAGCACTGATCAAGAGTGATGAATTATATTATTTCTATAGAGCCCATGATGTGTATAGAGGTGTGATTATGAAGACTTTTCTTCACAATAACCTATCGCCTATATTCTACAAAGAAAATTATGTCCAAAATTTTCCATCTAACTTTTTTTTGTCATTTATGCTTGTTGTAGTCAGCCACATGCTGTTGGGATGAACCTCCAAACCAGGCAGTTGTGGGAGGAAGGGATTTATTGAAGTTACAGATCCAGGGAAAATTCCATAATGGCTAAAGAGATTGGCCCCCTTTCACAAAGAGAGAGAGAGAGAGAGAGAGAGAGAGAGAGAGAGAGAGAGAGAGAGAGAGAGAGAGAGCCATCACTAGTAACTCCAAAAGCAAGCAAACACACTCAGATTGCAAAACACAGCAGGGAACTCCAAGCTTGAGCTCAGACCTCTCTTTGCATATCTACTGCTGGAATTCCAGATCTGCCCCCAGAAAAACCTTAGGGCTGAACTCTAGGATCTGGCCAGGCCAAGGTGACACCTTGTCATGGTTTGATCCAGGTATCCCCCACAAACAAACGAATGTGTTCTGAATGATTGAGCCCCTGCAGATGACAGTTGGGTATTGGAACCTCAAAGGAGCTGAGTTGTTGGGGCTGGTTTATGGGAATTATAAGCCAGCTTCCCCTTGCCAGTGTTTGGCACACCTTCCTGTTTGGCACTGCTATTTGCAGTGCTGTGGCAGAGATGATGTCCACCCCTCTGCTCAGGCCATCATCTTCCCTGCCACGATGGAGCTTCCCCTCGAGTCCATAAGCCAAAAAAAACTATTCCTCCACAAGCAGCTTTGGTTGGGTTCTTTTTGTGCAGCAACTAAAAAGCTGACAACAACAAACCTCCTCCATCCAGGCAGCTAGAAAACGTCTTTAATAAAACTCTTGAATCTATTGAGGGGCATTCATTCAAACTATCACAATGCTATTCACAAGCATTGATAACACTTTTGTTGTGTGGATTTCTATAAATAGTCATACACCTGTAAGCATTCTAAGCTATACTATAGCATTATTCATTTATCTTACTTAAAAATATATTTATTTATTTATTTATTTATTTATTTATTTATTTATTTATTAGAGAGAGAGGGCTCATGGGTGCACCAGGGCCTCCTGCTACTGCAAAGAACTCCAGATGCATGCATCACTTTGTGCATCTGGCTATGTGGGTACCTGGGAAATCAAACGTAGCCCAGCAGGTTTTGTAAGCAAAGCTTTTAATTACTGAGCCATCTCTCCAGTCCCATTTATCTTACTTTAAGTTTAGGAACAATTTTGAATTGGTTCAGACAATCATTAGAGCAGTTTCCTAAATTATCTTTACTTCTTTCTAAATGCCAGACTTGTTCACATTCAAATTTTAGTAGTTACTATTTTTCTCCTTGGTGATTAATCTAGAAGTTGTCTGTTCTGTCTAGAAACTATTAGTTTTCCTTTTTATAGCCATTACTTTCAGTGGCAATTAGCAGGTTCTATGGCTCTTTTCATCAACAAAATTCTCACGGTGTAAGTGTACATGAACACATGCTAATACATAAAAGGAAATCAGGTTGAGATGTGACTGCTGGCTGGACAGCTATGCTCACTGTCTGGTTTTTTATATACTCACTGCACACCACCCTAAAAGTAGCCTCAGTTAAACTAAAAATTAGAAAAATGTCATGGGCCTCTGGTAGGATAAGCAAAATAGGTCACAGGTCACACTTGGAATTCTTATGTGCATTTAGTTTGTTTGTAGCAAAACAGAACATTTAAAATCGGTCTACTGGGAAACTGAATTCCTTACCTGTTTATTTATATTGGTTTTTCTACTAAGTATTTATCTTCTATTGATCCATGTGTAGGAAGCCCTTACTTTGTGTCATAGTCAGCCACATGCTGCTGGGATGAATCTCCAAATCAGGCACAGTTATGGGAGGAAAGGACTTATTGAAGCTACCGATCCAGGGGAAGTTCCATAATTGTGAAGAGGCTGTCCCCTTTCACAAGTCCAAGCAGAGAGAGAAACCTATCACTAACACCACACACACAATAGCATAAAGGCATGAGGTCCAAGGAGAGAATTTCTTCTTCTTTATATAGCCTTAAGGTGGGTTCCTGCAACCCTTTCCTAGACTTAATGGCTTCCTGAGTCTGGAATTTCCTTTCTGCACTGCCCACACAAGAAGGGATAGTAATTTCCAATTTCCCTGAGCTTACATCCGGCATCCTACTAAGAGGCTGCCTTCCTGTACATATACTCAGAGACCCATCCAACATTACTAACAAGGTCAAGTTGACAACAAAACCTAACCATCACACTTGGTAAGCATTTTAATTTTCTATCAACTATGTAGATATTATCTATATTGTAAAGATTTAAGTTAGTTTATATTTTTAAAAATATTTTAATTTATAATTTAAATTCTGTAAGTTTTACATGTTTTTGTCTAATGTGTTAGTCTTTCTCAATGATTTCTACATTGGTATTGCACTTAAGAAAATCTTACCCTACTCTGTTAAAGTTTTTTTCCTAAAAATAATTCCATGAATGTATTGCAATCTCTAACCTATTTTAGTGTATTTCCTCATTCCTTTCCTTTGTTCCTTCCTTTAGCAAATGTTTAGTAGCACATCAATGTTCTCAGACATTCAGCCTTCTGGCATTGGGAAAGTAAAGGCCTAGCTCATTTATCCACTGAGTGAGTGTTCTGATGAGGCGAACAGATAATAAACAGAAAAAAATAATGTTACAGGGTGACAAAATGTAGTGAGGAGAGGACTAAGAGCAGAGCTGGGTGTGCTGCAGTGATGAGCTAAAATAGGCTTCTGTTCCATCGTGTTCTCCTATCAATTACATCTCATGGCAGGTGGAGACATATTAGCTCAAAAGCCCCTTGTATTGGGTTCAAAAGTTTACATCACTACTTGTTTTAGATATTGTCCCATTAAACAGATGCTTAACCATTTAGAGTTTGGCTGCTTTGCACCTCTGTGAAACTCTTCTCAATCTTTGGTAGCCCTTCACAAGAAAAATTCCAGGGCTATAAATACTTAATGCCGGTGGTACCCTTTGGAAGATGGAAATAGACTTTTGGGAAAGACTGCTTGAGTCGGATGGAAGTAGATTGGACTTCAGAAAAAAGTTTAATGTGCTTAGAAAAGCAGAGGTATCAATCAGCTGGAGCGTGTGGACTTGCTATTTACTTCACACAGCCTTTTGGTCGGATTCATTTCAAATATACTTTTCTTATATTCTGAATTCTTATGTATATTTGATTTGTTTCTGACCTTTATTTCTGGTCTCTTACAAGAAACATTGAGTAGACTTCCAATACTAAATTTTCAAAAAGTCACTTGATAAATCTGTAATTTCTTCAGATTGCTACCTATGGGAATGAACAACTTATGGACCTTACAAATAACTTTTCTGAGATATATCGGTTGGATGCTTTTTCTGCTAGTTCCTATCTTGTAACTTGCCCTGAAGTTAATCTTATAACCATGAATCAACCTGCATAGAATAATGTGACCAGATTTACTATGCCATAGGATGCCTTTGTCCTGAATACCACAGATGATCAGTATCGACAAGAAATGTTGGATATGTTGGCGTGACCTTAAGTTATGCTGTTTGCTTTACCTCTTCTGTGGCTTGTTTATCCTCCAGGCCCAGAACAATGTGTGCATGAATGAGATATGTTAACTATTGTTGAAAACAATGGATGTTAGAAGTAATGAATAACACAAAGAAATGTTGAAAACAACAGTTGGGCTTAGATAAAACCTCTCTCTCTCTCTCTCTCTCTCTCTCTCTGTGTGTGTGTGTGTGTGTGTGTATGTGTGTGTGTGTTCTAAATTCCTTCCTTTGAGCAAATGTTTAAGGACTCTTTAAAGTCAACATCCCTTGTCCCTCATTCATGAGTTGCCTGTTTTTCACTCGTGCAATGCTGATTTCTTGCTAAACTTTTTCACTTATTGCTGTTCTTGCTGTTAATAAAAAGACGAGTGCTTTCCTGAGGGAAGCTTTAGCAGCAGAAGCAGATTCACTTTTGGGTAAATGACTACAAGGGTCAGTGTCTGTATTTTAGGGTACCACTGCAATTAGGAAACTACCAGAATCCTCTCAAAATTTATTCATCTGGATGCTGTATATCAACTGATATTGGAAACTCAATCATTCATTTTAAAATTATATTTTCTAAGTGGTTATTGCTAATATGTTTAAAAGTTAACTTTTGGAGTGCCTTTAAGATGAAGATGTGCTAGCCATACCATTGCAGGCAGTGCAGGAATTAAAGCTGAAAAATAGGAAAGCACACTGTGTTTCTGAAAACTGAACAGGTGTAAGAAAAATTTTAAGATCAGTAAAAAAATCAGGAGAGAGGCAGAGATTTCACATAAACAGCTAGAAGCTCATGTAGGCTCATGGGTCCCAGTCACAGCTTGTGGCAGCTCAAGCCTGTTCCCTTGCCTCCCTTCCCCTCCCCTCCCATCTTCTGTTTTTTCTCTCTCTCCTCCTCTCCCTTCCCCTCCCTTCTTCTCCCTTCCCCTCCCTCCCCTCGCCTCCCTCTCTTCTCTTCTTCCAGTTTTTTTTTTGCTAAGCCAAGTTTAGTGAAGGTGAAGCAGCTACAGGAGGAGCTAGATAATCAGCTGATTAAGTTTAATGAGGACAACAAAACTTGAGAACAAATTCCAGGAAACATTAGTAAAAACAAAACTAGATTCGAAATTGGAACTCACCAAAGAAACGGGGACTATGAACAAAAATATAACAGTAACTAAAAACTAAAAAGAAGTTTTAAAAGCTGTCGTTGAATTCTTCAGTCCCAGAGTTGATAACCTGGAGGACAAATTCCAGACTTCAAAGACAAGACAGAAGAAATTAATAGGGATTCCATAGGCTTCAAAAAATTCAAAAAAATCATGTGAACAAAATATGAGGGATCTGTAGGATACCCTAAAGAGACCAAATCTCAGGATTATGGGGATTCCAGAGGAAGAAGAAACCAAGGCCAAAGGCACAGAAAATATTTTCATCAAAATTCTACAATAAAAATTTCCTAATCTTATAAGAAAAAGGCCAGTCCAGATATAAGAAGCCCACAGAACCCCAAACAGACAGGACCAAAGAAGGGACTCTCCAAGACATATCTTAAATTAAAATGCTAAATATAGAAAGTATGGAGAGAGTGCTCAATGTAGCAAGAGAGAAACAATTCATTACTGATGAAGGCAAACCCATTAGACTTACCTCAGATGTCATTATGAAGGCCAGAAGGGCTTAGAACAATGCTCTTCTAGGTGTAAAAAATTATGGCTTCCAACCGAGATTACTGTACCCAGCAAAGCTATCCCTCATAATAGATGGAGAATTGAAAGTGTTACTTGATAAAAGCCAGCTCTAAGATTAAATTAAAACAAAGCCAAACTTACAGAGGAAACTACAGAAGATATTCCACACAGAAGAGACAAGCAACCAAACTCAAGAGTCCAATAATAGAGGATAAACACGGTAATCAAAATTATTGTGCTAATCATAACAGGTAAGGCACATCAAACCCCATAAACCTTCCAATTTGGTAGGGGTTAAAGCAAACTTCATAGTTATAACTCTGAACATAAATGGACTTAACTCTCCTAAAAAAGGCATAGATTAGCAGGGTGGAACAGAAAAACGGACCCTTCCATCTGCTGTCTTCAAGAAATATACCTCACCTATAAAGACAGAAATCTCCTTAGGATGAAAGGATGGAAAAAAATTTTCCAAGCAAATGGGAATTAAAAAAACAAGTGGGTGTGGCTACATTAATACCTGACAAAATGGACTTTAAACCGAAATTAATTAAAAAGGACAATGCAGGTCGCTTCTTATTCGTCAAGGGAATGATCCAACAAGGGAATATCACTATCATAAATATGTATGTGCTAAATAGAGGTGTACCACATTTCATATAGCAAAACTTACTCAAAAACAAATCAGAAATAGACTCTCTAATTCCATCATAGTAGGAGAGTTTAATACACCACTATCACCTCTAGACAGATCATCCAAACATAAGGTCAGCAGGGAAATAACGGAGCTCAACACCACCATAGATCAACTAGGCCTAACAGACATTTATAGAACATTCTATCCCAAGGCCACAGAATATACATTCTTCTCAGCAGCCCATGGAACCTTTTCCAAAATAGACCACATATTAGGACATAAAACATGCCTCAACAAATTCAGGAAGATTGACGTAGCCCCCTGCATCATATCAGACCACAACACATTAAAGTTGGAAATTAATAATGAGAGGAGCAGCAGAAACTACACCAACTATTGGTGACTGAACAACATGCAATTAAACAATGAATGGGTCATTCAAAAAATCAAAAAGGAAATTGAAAATTTTCTAGAAGTAAATGATAACAAAAACACAACATACCAAGACCTATGGGATACAATGAAGGCAGTCCTAAGGGGAAAATTCACAGCACTAAATGCCTTCATAACAAAGACAGAGAGAACTCAAATTAATCATCTGACAACTCACCGAAAGACATTGGAAAAACTAGAACAATCCAATGCTAGGAGCTCAAAGTGAAAATAAATAACTGAGATCAGAGCTGAGATTAAGGAAATGGAAAGGAAGAAAACAATTTAAAAAATAGATAAAATGAAGAGCTGGTTCTTTGAAAAAATAAATAAAATTGATAAATCCTTGGCCAATCTACTTAAATGAAAAAAAGAGAATGCTCAAATCAACAAAATCAGAAATGAAAAGGGAAAGGTCAAAACAGACCCCTACCAAAACCTCTATTCCACACAATGGGAGAACCTGGAAGAAATGGATGAATTCCTGGATAGCTACCACTTACCAAAGCTTAATCCAGAGCAGATGAAGGTCCTAAATAAGCCTATCAGATCCATTGAGAGTGAAAATAATCAAAATTCTCCACCATAGGATCTGATGGATTATGCACCAAATTCTACCAAACCTTCATCTAGAACTGAAACCCCTCTTTGTGAAGCTGTTTCATGTTATAACATATAGAATGCTTCCAAACTCCTTCTACAAAGCTAGCATCACCCTAATCTCAAAACCAGAAAAAAGACAAACAAGAAAGGCAAACTACAGACCCATGTCCCTGATGAACTTAGATGCAAAGATCCTGAACAAAATCCTTGCACACTGAAAACAACACATCAAAAATATTATCCACCTAGACCAGGTAGGCTTCATCCCAGGGATGCAGGGATGGTTCAACATATGGAAGTCAATTAATGTAATCCACCACATTAATAGACTCAACCAGAAAAACCACATGGTCATCTCAATCGACACAGAGAAGGCCTTTGACAAAATTCAACACCACTTCATGATCAAAACACTGGAGATGCTAGACATAGAAGGCTTATATTTAAAAATAATAAAGGTAATATACAATACTTCTAAAGCCCAAATCATACTCAAGGACTTCCCCCTAGAATCAGGAACAAGACAGAGGTGTCCACTCTCACCATTGCTCTTCAACATAGTGCTTGAAGTTCTAGCCCATGCAATAAGACAGAAGAAATTCATAAAAGGGATAAAATTGGAAAGGAAGAAGTAAAACTATCCCTTTTTGCAGATTACATGATCCTATACATAGCAGACTCAAAAACTCCTGAAGGTGATAAATTCCTTCAGCAAAGTGAGAGGACACAAAGTTAACACACAAAAATCTGTAGCACTTCCTGTATGCAAATGACATATATAGAGAAAAAGAAATCAGAGATACTGTCTTGTTTTCAATAGCCACAAAAATTATCAAATACCTTGGAATAACTCTAACCAAGGCTGTGAAAGGCTTGTTTAATGAAAACATTAAAACACTCAAGAAGGAAGTAGAGAATGTGAAAAGATGGAAAGATATTCCATACTCCTGGATAGGTAGAATTAATATTGTTAAAATGGAAATTCTTCCAAAAGAAATATATAGATTCAATGACAGGCTAATGAAAATCCAAGCTTTATTCTTTACATAGAAAAAATAATCTCAAAATTTATTTGGAATGTCAAAAGGCCTCAGATAGCCAAATCTATCCTTAGTAAAAAAAAAAAAAAAAAAAAAACTTCCTCAGGTGATATCACCATTCTGAATCTAAATATATACTACAAAGCCATAGTAACAAAACCAGCATGGTACTGGCATAAAAACAGAGAGATCAGTGGAACAGAATTGAAGACCCTGCTGTTAGTTCGAGTAACTATAGTTACTTCATCTTTGACAAAAGGTGCCAACAATGCTCACTGGCTTAATTAAGGATAGCATCTTCAACAAATGGTGCTTGACAAATTGGATAAATACATTGAAAAAAAATGAAAATAGATCCACTTTTCTCACCATGCACAAAAATCAACTCCAAATGCATCAGAGACCTCCTCATAAGACCCGAAACTCTGAAAACCATGGAAGAAAAAATAGGAGGAACTATCCATGAGACAAAAAGGGAAAAACTTCCTGAACAAACTTCCAGTAGCCCAGGAAGTGTAACAATCACTTTACCAATGGAATCTCATAAAGCTAAAAAGATACAGATAAGCATACCATACTCAGAGCCAACAGACCACCACCAAACTGGGAGATAATTTTTGCCAGCTACAACACAAGCAGAGATCTAATATCTAGAACTTACAAAAGGCTGAACAAATTAATAAAAAAAAATCAACCAATCCTCTCACATAATCGGGCATTGATCTCAACAGAGAATTCACAAAGGAGGAAACATAAATGGCCAATTCTCATTTAACAAAGTGTTCATCATCCATAATCATCAGGAAAATGCAAATCAAAATTACAATGAGATTCCACCTTATTCTAGTCAGAATATCAGTCATTAAATAAATCCAATAACAATAGATGCTTGTGATGATGTGAGGAAAAAGGAACCCTCATTCACTGCTGGTGGGAATGCAAACCTGTACAACTACTATGGAAAGCAGTGTGGAGACTCCTGAATAGGATGGATATAGAGCTACCAATGGACCCAGCTTTCCCTCTACTAGGCATCTACTCTCGAGATTTTATGTCTCAGCACAGAGACAATTTCTCAACCATGTTTATTGCAGCTCAATAAATAATAGCTAAGAATTGTAATCAACCCAGCTGCCCATCACTGGACAAATGCATGTCAAAGTTGTGGTACATATACACTATGGAATTCTATGCAGCTGAAAGGAAAAATGACATAATGAAATTTAAAGAAAAGTGGATGGTCTTGGGGCCAAACTCACACAATAACAGAGAAAAATGCCCCATATTCTCCCTCAAATGCAGGTCCTAACCAGGTTTAGCTTAAACCTGACAGGTGAATTGAGAGACTGTAAAAGGGGTGGAAGGAATGGGGGTGACTTATAAAATAAGCTATACCAATAATGAATCAAAACCATTAAATCCTTACTTGATGGTGTTGGAGGCATCGCTTGGTAAGAGGCCATGAATAGAATGTGAGGAAGCCTAACCACATGAAAAATTTCTCAGGCCTGCAACTCCCTGTCCCAGTCATTGGTTCCTTCCCACACTGAGTTGTTGATCAAAGAGACCCACAAGGTTCCCAAAACAAAACAGGCTTGGCTTTTGTCAAAGCTCTTGACTACCCACCCCAGGCCAAAGGTAAAATGCTATTGCTGAAGAAACCACAGAAAGTTATCACACAACACTGAGAGACCCTACATGATCCAGAATGGCAACCAGTTCCCAGCTGGTAGCATGTGTAGTGCTGGAAGGTGCTACATGAGCTGCCAGGGGAAATTGCAGAGACCACTGATACACAATTCAGACTGATATCATGAGAATGCTGAACAGAATGCTTTATGGAAGAGACCAGCAAGTCAAGAAGTGCTCACCTGTGCAATAGTGGCACCAAATCTAGGAGGGTAATCAATGGCTTTCAAATTGACCAAGACATCCAATCAGTGACAAGGAACCTTTAATTGGAATTGGAATCCATGGCAAATAATAAAAAACCCGGGCTCCGAGGGGAAATTTCCACTGTCAAAGACCTACAGATAGGCTACACCCATTAGAATCTGGCCAAATTTGCAATGTTTGTCTCATTTAACCTATATACTGATCTCACTTTCTGATGGAAATTCTGTTTGTATTTTTCAGGAGGCAGCGAGAGAGCCACGGTCAACCCAATTCCACCAACAAGCCACAGGATGATGGCTGACATCCAGCAAGAGATGAGTCACCCTGGGTCTTATCATCTCAGCCCAAAATGAACCTATGAGAAAGTAGAATGATAAACAAGAGGCCTATCACTACAGCAAGTCAGATAACCCAGGATAGGTCAATGAGACAGATACCAATGATAACACAACCCAAAGCTGAAGTCCAGAGACACTTAAGATCTCAACAATAAAGCAACCTTAAAACTTACCCACCATGGCTCAGGGAACTGAGTAGAAGAGGGAGAGAAATAATGTAAGAGCTATGGTGGGGGAGAATATCCAAAGACAATGCAACCCTCAGCAACAGCACTCAAAGGGCTGGGGGGGGGGCAAATGGCTAACTCTTGTACAATTCATAAAACCCTAATCCATGGACTGATCTACTACTATGCCCAATGAGGAGGATCCCCAGTGGACTGGGGACAGGTAGGAGGGAAATGGGGGTTACCGTTATATGGTTTGTTCATACAATGTATCTAATTATGGATAATAAAGATATCAATTTTTAAAAGCTAACTTTTAATATTTGTTCTTTCAATAATAAGCTTCTTAATTGCATATCTTCTTAGGCCTAGGGGATTTTCTATAGAAATCTTGTATTTGCTTCTTACATCATCACATTATTTGCTAATCTTAACTTTATTCAGTTTTTCATTTATATGTTTTAAATTGTTTTCTCACTGAGTTACATTGGACAAAATTCTTTAGATTCCTTCTATAATATACTTAGGTGTTCATAATCTGTTTTTTCATCTTTCTAGAGTGTCAATAGTTTTATGATCTTTAATTCTTAAAAAATTAAGAGATACAAGTAAGGTGTTTTATGAGCTGGCAGTTAAATGCACACAGGCACAGTTAGCCAGCCTGAAGGGGAAGGCAGGCCATTCTGGTCAACAGTACGCCAGGAGTGCTCCCACAAAGAGTGCTCGTCTCAGGACTGCACATGAGTACATTGGATTTTTGAAATTGACTGAGTCCATATGCAAATCAGAACTGCGTGTCAGTGACTTATGTGACCCATGCAGCATCCACTGTTCATTGAACTACTTAACAGTAATATTGAGTATCTTGGTCAACATGGGATGACAAAAAAATGAACAAATATTTTGTGGGATGCTTATATAAATACACATGTGGCAAAAAGGCAGAGAGCAATACCAAAACATTGTATCTGGATCAGTTTCCTGACTTTAATATTGAAGTAGAGTTATACACCACAAAAATTATTGACAGAGGCTGGATAAAAGGTACACATGCCCCCATTCTTTGAAATTTCTTTGAAATTTCAGTTATTGAAAAGTAATTAAAAGAAAACATTTTCTTGCTCAATTAGATTTTTTGTTTATGAACAAATTATAAAAGTCTATAGAGGTACTTATAATTTCTCTTAGTTTTATTAGGAGGTAATTATCGATATACAATTCACATACCACTGAAACACACCAATGTGTTGTTACCCATGCTCACAGTTTTCATCAGGGCTCACTCTTGGTATGTATAATGATATGCATCATCTCATTGCCCTAAAGATCTTTGTACTTTGCCTATTTATCTGGACCCTCCTATTGGTATCCCCAATAAACCTTGAATCTTTTCATCATCTCTACAGATTTGCCTTTACTAGACAATCATATATTTGGGAACATAGAGTATGTATCTTTTTTCATTGGATTATTTCACTTAGTTTTTTTATTACTTGATATCATTTTAAAATATTGAGTAATAATCTATTATTTATGTCATCATGGTTTATTTATCCATTCACTAATGGAAGGGTATCTTGGTTGCTCCATGCTTTGGAAATTACAAATAATACTACTGTAAACATTTGTGTGCAGGTTTTTGTGGGGGCATAAGTTTTTAATTTGTTTGGATGAATACCAAGGAATGTGATGCCAGACCACAGTGTAAGAGTATGTTTTAATAAGAAATTGCCACAATGCCTTCCAAAGTAACTGTCCCATTTCGAATCCCATCAGTAGTGAGAAAGTGTATTGTTCTCTTCTTTATGGACTTGGGGTTTTCACATATTCTGTATTTGGGAAGTTCTGGCCAGATTTACAGGGTCTCTCATAGCTGTCTGACTTTTCATTTCTCTGACAGGTGGTGTGGAGCATCTTCTCACCGCAGTGTCTGCCATTGGGAGATTAATTTCGACCATCCCTCCTTTTGTTGTCTATATTTAAGAAGAGTTCTGTGCATATCTTGGACCATATTCTTTTATCCTCATATTTTTGGCAAGTGTTTTCTCTCAGTCTGACTTTTCTTTTTGACTTACTTCATCTTTTACTGCCAAGATGGTGAGAGCAACCTGTTTACAACAGAAACAGTCTCTCTCTACTGGCTTTCGCCTGCATTCTGGTGACCTGCTATGTTCCCAATTGCATGGGCAGCTCTTTGTGAAGGTAGGGCTTAGGAGCACGAGCTCTGGAATCTGTCCACCCAGGAAAGAGCTCAGCATCACTGTCCACAAGCTATACAGCCTTAGTACATTTCTCAATCTTTCTGCCATTCACCCTCAGTGATGAGAACCATGTTTACTTCATCCCATAATTGTTCTCACAGGATGATGGAACATCTGGAGAAAACAGGTGTGGTTGCCAGGACATAGAAAGTTCTGCATACATGTTATGGAGCATGTTATTGCTATGTGTATTGTGATGTTGTTTTAGCTCCAGGGTCTTAATTACCAAGTTTATGTTGATGTATTTTCTCTTCCTGGGATGTGAATAATTTCAGAATTGATAAAGAAAGTTGGATCTGCAGGTCCCCTGTGAAATTGGCAGCGTACTGTTCTGAAAACTCAGCACGTTGGGTGTGCTGAAAAGGGTTTTCTAAAATTTACAATTTTTAAGTTTCTTTTCACATTTGAGTATCTTGGTAACACTTACTGCTTCCTACACTTAGATGTTTCCCTCATCCAGCACCACAGGCAGCATCTGTTCAGGATTTCTATGTAGTCACTGTCTAATAAGGTGAAGACTATAATTAACACTGTGATACAATCCCTTTGTACTTTTCATATAATTTAGTAACAATAATAATCACTCCTTATTGATCATTTACTCTAATGTAGACATTATGCTAAGCACTTTGTATATTATTTATTATACAATTCTGGCTTAATTTTAAAAGCCAAATATTATACAATTAATTGACTTTCCAAATTCACCATCTGTTTAGACACAGAGATGGAATCTGACCCAAGACTCCAACTCAACATTCCTAACCACGTGTGTGCACATCACCAACTACTCTGGAGACTTTCCTTCCAAAGCTATCTAAGCAGCAATAAGTCTGATGGAGAGATCAAGAATCCAGCTTCCTGAGTCCCACCCCAGGACTCTTGAATCTCAGGGTCTGTTTTCAATTCTTTCCTGAGCATACTTTATCCCTAGAAATGTCACATGCTTTATCAGAATAAGGCTTTCAGATCCTGGAATGAGAGAACAGATGCCAGAAGTGAAGTTCTGAGGACTTGTGGGTAGAACTGGGGATTCAAAGTGAGAGTATAATGAGAGATAAAAATGTGATTTTTAAAAATAAAAGTCTAGCTCCTTAGCATGGGAGGTAGGAAAGCTTCAGTTCAACCAAACAGATGTGTTTTCTCTCTGACACCTGTAGAAATGGGGTTAGAGTCTTCATGTGGTTGTTAAGAAGATAAAGCAGGGCTGGGCATACAGTGGCAAACCTTCTCGTTGCTGTTATAATTATTATGATCATTATTGTGGTAAATCATGATTGGTTAAAATGTCTAATAGATTATATGAAAATCATCTGATAAAAATTTCAGTGAAGAGTTTACATGAAATCTTCACAACCTGTTACTATTTCAAGGGTTTACTAGGTATAGATAATTACAGATGTGTTATTTTCTGTTGTTGGAAATGTACATCCTTCATTGTGTTGGGGTTTTTTTTTTCAAATTCTCGGCACATTGTAACCTCTGGGAGAACTTGTCAGCATGAAGATATTTTATATTCTCATAGCAGCTCCTGTTTGCTATATTTTTTAGCAGCTCCTTGGAGGAAAGGATACTTCGGCTTCTAAGATCATGCTGATTACTATTGGGCAATGGGACATCACTCTGTTATTGCACATCATTGGGGTCAAATGAAAGTTTCCTAGAAACAGTGACTGTGCTGTGCTCGGTTAAACAGGATTCCCAGGTGTTCTCACTCAAGAGGAAATGCACCTCTCAGCCGTGTGGCCCTGCTCTGTGTCGCACTCTCACAGTGGGCAGCAGTGTCTGGGACCCTGACAGCCAGGATGGGTGAATGTACTCTGCTTCATATACTCACAGGTTCCTAAGGAAGCAATGTTTTCAACTCCCTTTGGAAAGGTGAACTCAACCTTGTTGAGTGTATTTGCAATTTGGCTTGGAAAATGTTCGGTAAGACAAGCTGAACAATAGGATTCCTAGCAAAAATGGCCTTTCTCTGCACTCTGTGCCATTAATTCTTCTTGATTAATTCTTCTTGAAAATTGGTCAGAGGCATGATTTCTTCTAAGACTTGGCAACTTGAAGGTGAATCTACTTGCTGAAACCTTCTACCTGCATCAATGCTGACATACTGAAAGATAGTTTTTGCATCCTGACTCCGTATCTACTCACCATCCAACCCTATCAGTGTGACTTCTTCAGAGCTGCTTAAATCTGTCCACTTCTCCTTCCCACCCTTGCTTAGCTTCTTGCCTTCAATCCCATCATACTGGCCCCTGCAACCACTGCCCTTGAAAAAGTAAATATAGGGCTGAAGAGATGGCTTAGTGGTTAAGGTATTTGTCTGCAATGCAGAAGGACCCGAGTTCGATTCCCCAGTGCCCATATGAAGCCAGATGCACAAGAGGGTGTATTATGTGTCTGGAGTTTGTGCTGTGCCCATTCTCTCTCTCTCTCTCTCTCTCTCTCTCTCTCTCTCTCTCTCTCTCGTAAATAAATAAAATATATTTAAAAAGAAATAAAAAGTAAATATACTCCATCTTTGTTTAAATCTTTTCCATGTAACTTGTCAAACTTTTAAATAGTTTACATGTTTAATTCTCTTACATATAACTTATAGAGAGCTCGTTAGTCCAAAGCACATCAGCGTAAGACAGAAGTAGCAAGCATGCAAAATCTTTTGATCAGCCATAGCAACTTCCAACTTTTAACCATAGCTATTTCTTGATGGTATTTTATATTTGTGTACATAGTTTTCCAATGTAGAGTAATAATGTCATATTGGGTTTTAACTAGCTCTATCTGTCATTATCAAAGGTTATTATCTTGTCCATAAATTTTACCTATATGACGGTGAATGTTTTATCTATGTAAGGGTGAATGTTATTTTTTATATGAGCAACTCTACCATTTTTTGTTTTAATTTTTTTCACTTGGTAAATAACATTATAAATTGCATCCTTGTTTAGAAGCTAGTTACATATCTTTAAATTACTACTTGGGAAGTTTTTCTACTAATAGAATTGTTGAGTCAAGTGTATATACATTTATATATGTTACTTTCCCTAGCATAATATTTTATACTTATTTTCACTGTATAGCCACATGTACTTCTTTTTAATACATATTTTATTTATTTGTAAGGAGAGAGAGAGAGAGAGAAAGAGAGAGAGAGAATACATGTATGGGGCTTCCAGCCACTGCAAACGAACTCTAGACACATGTATCACCTTGTGCATCTGGCTTATGTGGGTACTGGGGAATTGAACCCTGGTCCTTAGGCACTGGAGGCAGGCGCCTTAACCACTGAGCCATCTCTCCAGCCCAAATCCAGGACTTCTTATCTGCTCCCCCTGCACCCACCCCAGCCATGCAGAACCAGGGGAAATAGGCCTCTCAGCTCAGGCCCCTGCTTCCAACTCCAGTGACTACCTGGAACAGTTAAGGTCCAGACATGTATCTGTTACTGGAGCAGTCTGGGCACCAGTCCACTCTATGTCTTCTAGTGAAGTCATTGTTGTTATATTCTTGTCAAGACAAAGGGATTATCTCCAGATGGGCAAATCCCAATTCAAAATAAGTAACACAAGAAACCAAGACAAGGCTTCCAC